>SSNS01000763.1:145666-181111 GCA_006937985.1 Aphyosemion australe | reverse complement strand
CCTTAAAGGGTGAGTAACACCATGGGCGGAGACTTATTCCAAGCAGACTTCCTGTTAGAAAAATACCTGCAAAATAGGCGTCACCTGGAGGACCGAGGGAGCGGCACTGAGGCAGTGATTGACAGCACCACCATCAACCACCCCACGTGGGCTCTCGGAGTTTCCCAGTCGGAAAAACTAGTCATTTACAAGCGCGTGCGCACTCGCGCGTGTACAGGAGCGCACAAACAAGCAAACCTAGCGCTCAGGAGAACAAGCAGACTCAGAAGCACCAGCAGGTTGGAGGATTTACTGTCCACCGCGATCACCAGAAAAAAAGGGGAGGAGGAGGTTTTTTTTTCAAGGAGGCGAGCGGCTCCGAGCTCTAACGTGTCATATCGGCAGGTGAGTGGTTGCGCCAGGTGGAGGTGCGGCCGACTCAGCTGGAGTCCAGTGCAGCGCAGCCACGTAGTAAGGTAGACAACGTCACCTTGCGCTGCATCTCTACAGCAATCAGCTGGGGCTGATTCTAAATCAGTGTGGAGCAGAGTTTTGACCTGAAGGTGGAGATATAATTATGGTTTTTGCCTGTAATATTACATTTTAAGTAAGTTGCACTAAACTGCCAAAATAATGATTACACATGTCTACAGCACTATTAGATACTCATCTATACAGGTTATCAGCACAAAAAAGTTGATTTAGGTGTTACTCGTGACTTTAATCTCCAGATCAACAGAGCGTTATGAAGGGAAATAAAGCGGTGTTTGTGTTGCGTCGCCGCACGGTGGCGCTGTGGAGCCAGCCAGCAGGTTTGGTTCTTCTTCCGGTTTCCCGTTTCAGCGGGAACCTGTTAACGGAGCGGATGGAGCGTAGCTCCAGTAAGTAGAAGAATCTCTTAAACAACACGGTTTGCCCTTTTGTTTAATCTCACCGGGAGAAAAAATATCATCCAAACATTTTAATCGTGATTTCTGAGTTAATTTCTCCATCTGCTAACTTTAGCTAACTTAGCACGCTAGTGCACCGCATGGCTAACTCGGTAGCTCCCAGGGTTCGAATTACGGGGGAGCTAAAGGGAGCCCGGCTCCCCTGAAAGGGTGATGGGCTCCCCTGGAAGCCCTCAACTTACACACCCAGGGGGAGCCCGAAAAAAGATCCAGTTTCTACCTATATAACATTATTTATTTGGACTCTCGGTGTACTGGGTCGTTTTTTGGGCGGAGAGGATGGAGAGCGGCAGAGCACTGATTGCTGATGTGCTCCGGGCAGCTGCGTCCTGCACACGGCCACAGTAACATTCTCAAAGTGGCGCCACCAAAAAAAAACATAATTAACACACGATCGTTCATGTTTGCTCATAGTTTCTGTTTTTCATTTGTGCCTGACGCGCTCCGCTGCTGCAGAGCTCATCTCCCGTGCTTTGGTGACCTCACCTCACTGGCGCGGCCGCGCAGCACACACTCCGCTATTTTTGCGGTCGATAGATCTTTTTGATCTGCTAATTTAACTCATGAGTTGAAAATGAAGAAGCCAGGCAGCAGTTTTTCTGGAGAATTGAGAGGAGATGCAGCTAAGAGACAGACAGGAGAGGAAAATAGTCGCATAAAAAAACAAAACAAAATGCTTGAAAAGGAAAATGTAGATAGATTTATCCCACTACATGTTTGTAACTTTATAATAATAATAATTTATAAGCATGTAATATTTACTTATTTTATACAATTCAGATCACCGTCAAAACTCAGTCCCACACCCAGGGCCGTTTCAAGGCATTTTGGGGATCAAGGCAAAGTAGCCCCCCCCCCAAATGGGCTCCCCCAGAAGCCTCTGTGTAATTCGCACCCTGGTAGCTCCGTTAGCTTCTGTGTTGTGTCTTCACAAACTAAACGTTATTATTGCAGTTTCGTCATAGAAGGTTTATTTTCTCTCCCTTCAAAATATTCCATTTTGATTCTACCCAGGGCTGGACTGGGACAAAAAATCAGCCTGGGCCTTTGAGCCGAGACGGACTCACCAGCTACTGGGACGTGTGGAGTAGACTCGTAGCGGCTACCTGGAGCCACGTTGATGCTACGAGTCTGCTCAACGCCGCAGCGGGCTATGGCAAGCCGTTGTATTATGTAATTAACAAACGCTTCTATCTTTGGATAAAATTTAGACTGGATTATCGCGGTAAGAAATACAATAGATATGCCACCGTTACATTGTTACCAGTAGAAATTAAGTGATTTTAGCATTTTCAGTAGCTTATTACTTAACATGTTAATGAAATAATTAAATTCTACTGATCAGAGTTTAACTGTGGATATATTTAGATTGTTATTTTGACTAGGATGAGTGATGTTAATACAAACCTAAAATGTTACTGAAATATAGGAGAATTTTGTTCCATGCTAACTATAAATATCAGATGGGAAAGACGGAACTAGACAACACCAATTTAATACATATTATTGAGACTTTTAGAATAAGAGTCTGACATTTCAGCCTAATTTATTTTTTTCATGTTTTTAGCAGCAGACCACAATCTCGTTTCACTTGAAATGCAGTCAAATAGAATATTCGATTAATCGACAGAGGATTCGATAGAATATTCGAATACTAAAATATTTGATAGCTTCAGCCCTAGAGTTGATGGTTTAAAATCATTTAGCTAAAGTTACTCAGAGCCACTGTAGAAGGTCCAAAGAGCCTGAGTTAAGCTGTGGGAACTGGAGAAGAACTGTGAAATAGTCTAAAAGCTTTTGTTGTTTGCTGTTAAAGTTTAATTTATAAATGAAATATATCATTATAATATTTTTATGTATATTTAAAATTTACGTTAGAGCCAAAAGACAGAATAGATTGTTTTAACTTCTGTTTTACTTTATCTCTTTGCTTTGGAGTTTCATGTTGTCCCACATCGAGTAGTCTCTGTCCCACGTCGAGTAGTCTCTGTCCCACGTCGAGTAGTCTCCGTCCCACGTCGAGTAGTCTCCGTCCCACGTCGAGTAGTCTCCGTCCCACGTCGAGTAGTCTCCGTCCCACGTCGAGTAGTCTCCGTCCCACGTTTGGTAAGTTGGGATCTGGTCACCCTACTTAAAGGGGAACTAGAATACAGTTTATCAACAATCTAAATCTGTGCTTTGCGCCTCTAAAAAGCATAAGAAATTTTCTTTTAGCTTTCATCTGTCCCAGGAGGCCTGATGTCAAGTCAAGTCAAGTCAACTTTATTTATAAAGCGTTTTACAAACAGCATAAAGCTGACCAAAGTGCTTAACAAACCAAATTAAAAACAATAAAAACAACAGCAATTTGCTATAATGCTGAAAATAAGTTATGATAAAAGCCTCATAATAAAAGAAATAAAAACAAAACATAAAAACAAGTAATTCAAACTGAATTAAAATAACTGATGTAGGCCATCCTGAAATCCCTAATTCACCTCTGCTCTCAAGAGAGCTGTTTACCCCTCCCTTTCGGAAAGGACATGAATATGGTAATGAGCTGCTTGCTGATTGGTTGGTTTCCCTCAGCCTGCGGGATAGCTTTTTTTTTTTTTCAGAAGCGTTAGGCCTCTTTCACAACCGTGCAGCTGCGAGTCGCCTCATCATTTGTTCCAAAAATGGATTCATCTGGCATTCTACCTCACATGTACGGTGAAAATTGCTACTATCACTACTACACCCTGGAACACAACAGGTCTGTTTCTCAGTCATTTTTCTTCTTTTAAAATCGAAAACAAGTTACAAGGGAGGGCGCTAGCTGGAGCTACAGCTGGCTAGCATTTTCCGTTCCTCCTGCGGGTGCGTTTGGTTTATATATGGCCGGTTTATATATGGCCGGGGCTGGTGAGGGTGGAGCCGAAATTCATAAGGCGGTGACATGCAGGTTTGAGGAGGCAAGGCTCCGTCATGTGACGTTGCATGAAAGCTTGCTCAGAAGAGGGGGGATTGCTCTCGCTTTTTTTACTTTCTAATTTACATAAAAACTAGGTCACACACGGCTTTGATCTTTTTGCATGCTACTTTTGACCACCCAAGCTGTCTTTACTCAACAGCAACAAGGAAAATGTTGGTTTGGATTCTAGTTCCCCTTTAAGAGTGATCACAGTATTTTGGAATATTTTCAGATGTGGTCTGTGATGTGAATTAGTGTCGTAATACAGGGTATCCGCGGAGTCTTGAAAAGTCTTAAAAGTCTTGAAATTGATTTAAGGAAAATTAAGACCCTTGAAAAGTCTTAAAAAGTCTTAAATTGATGTAGTAAAGTCTTAAAGTTTGTTAGTATTGGCATAAATTTAAAATACGTTCGTCTCATACTTGCAAACTTTTCGGCAAAAATTGCCGTTTATGAAGCCAAATATGACGTTCACGTGAATCAAAGAGTTTTTGTTTTTAGGAGGAGTGGGTCTTCGCTCGTTCACACACCATCTTTGTTAGTGGGTCACGAGTCGTTATTTGACCAATCACAGTCAGGCAAAAAGACGCTGAGGTAGCGCAGCAGCACCCAAACCACCAAAACAAACTTCAGCGAGCACGGAGCAGGACAGGTGAGCACGATGGAGAAAGACTGTAAAGACTCGTAAACTAGACGTGTTCAGAGAAACTCTTGACAGTATTTGTTGTTTCTGAGTCTTTTTTTCGTGTCACGACGCAGAGTCTGATATGAAACTGAGCAGAAAATCCGAGAGTCACAGAAAACATGTTGGTCAAAAGCAGGTTTCCCAGTAAATAGACAGGTTCATGCTAAAACCCAAAGGAGATTCTGACACAGACAAGGTGCTGGGGTTGTGTTGTTTCAGATACAGACAAGCTAAACCCTTTTATAACAAGAGAATTTAATGAAATCCTTGATTACTTATTCTCAGAACTTTGAGGGAAAAAAGTAACTAAGGAACTCTCAGGTTAGATCTGAATTTTTTCAGAGATTAAAATTCAGTGATGTTTTTTTTTCTCTTCCCTACATATCTACTAATGGAGATTTGAAATTAAGAAGAAATAAACTTGCAAAAAAGTATGGATTTTTTTAAATTTGATGTTGATATTAGTAGAAAACTAATTCAAAATTAACATAAATGGATCCTAAAAGCGTTACAGGTACTTTTACTATCATTCTGTTGTGGAAAGTCAGTGCAATTATTTAATGAAAACTCTGAAAAGCTGCTTAAACCTGCATTTTTATTATGGGTCTGTCTGTTTTATTAAAATGAGTTGATGGTTTGAATAAGTTTAGCTAAAGTTACTCAGAGCCACTGCAGAAGGTCAAGTTAAAGTTAAAGTTAAAGTCCCACTAGTTGTCACACACACTGGTGTGTGTGAAATTTGTTCTCCGCATTTGACCCATCCCCTGGGGGAGCGGTGAGCTGCAGACACAGCCGCGCTCGGGAACCATTTGGTGGTTTAACCCCTCAATCCAACCCCTTAATGCTGAGTGTCAAGCAGGGAGGCATTGGGTCCCATTTTTTCAAAGTCTTTGGTATGACCCGACCGGGATTTGAACCCCGATCTCCCAGTCTCAGGGCGGACACTCAAACCACTAGGCCACTGAGCTGAGTCAAAGAGCCTGAGTTAAGCTGTGGTAACGAGAGGAGCTGTGAAATAGTCTGAAAGCTGTTTGCTTGTTCAAGTTGAATTCAAATAGAATATATAGTACATGAAATATATAATGATAATAATACTTTTATGTATATTTACCAGTGATGTTGGAGCTAAAAGGCAGAATAGAAGTTTTTTTACTTAATCTCGTTGCATTTGAATTTCACATGGTCCCACATTGAGTAATCTTTGTCTCACATTTGGTGAGCTGGGATCTGGTCACCCTACTTAAGAATAATTGCAGTATTTTGGAATATTTTCAGATGTGTTCTGTGAATTAGTCTCATAATAATTGTTAATATGATCTCTAGTAATTTTCTGATCAATTCTGTCATTATATTTTTCAGTTGTTTTGAGCAGAGTGACCGTGGTAGAAAGTTGTTTGCATTTTGCAAAAAATCACATTGATGATTTTAAAAAATGATTCTAACAGGTTATTGTTGCAATAAAAGTATGTAAATATCAGAGGTCACTACAAAACCCAGTAGATGCATGGATGCTAATCTGCAGCATGCAAGGACCTTGTTCCAGGTGGGCGGGGTTAGTTGTCACCTTTTTCACACCCTTTAAGTTTGCAGGTAGTAAAATTAGATTCATGTAAACTATTAAAATAAAATAATTTTTTTGTTCTCCTATGCCAGTTGTTTGCTTGCGTTTCCGTACCATGTGACTTGACGTACCACTGCTACAGCCTTGCTGTCCCGAACGTGACGTGTCCCACCACTTGATGAAGTGGAAAATGAAGCAATGCAGAATTTAAAAAGAATATATTAGTGTTTAACAGTTGATTAGTTCATTGTGATAAAGTCTTGATTTTTATTTTCTAAGGTCTTAAAAAGTCTTGAAAAGGTCTTAAATTTAAGTTTGAGATTCCTGCATATACCCTGTAATAATTGTTAATAATAGTATGATGATCCTTGATAATTTTCTTATCATTCCTGTCAGTTTATTATATTTTTCAGCTCTCGTGAGCAGAGTAACTGTGGTAGAAAATTGTTTGCATTTTGCAAAAAATCCTGTTGATGATTTTTAAAAATTATTCCAACAGATTATTTTTGAAAATAAAATGTATGTACGTGTGAGAGCAGGTCACTACAAAACCCACTCTGACTCCTTTTCTGAGTTTGCAGGTATGAAAAATAGACGCATGTAAACAAATAAAATATGTACTGTTCTTCTATGCCAGCTGTTTGCTTGCGTTTCCGTACCACATGACGTTATGTACCAATGCTACAGCCGTGCTGTCCCAGACGTGACGTATCCCGACAATTGATGAAGTGGAAAACGAGGCAATGCAGTTTTTACAAAGAATTTATGAGCGTTTAATAGGTGATTAGTTCATTGCAATAAAGTCTTAATTTATTTAGAAGGTCTTAAAAAGTCTTGAAAAGGTCTTAACCCTTGGAGGTTCCTTTAATAAAGGCTACATTGGGGACCCTTCGCACAAAAAGCTGTATTTTAACAAAAAGTGTAATAAAAATTATATAATATTTCAAAAGTCAAAACTTTTTTCACACAAATTATTTCCTTAGCTTCAGTCCTCACCAAACAATGTAAAATATTTGTGTGTTTTTGAGATTTAACCCCTTTAGCGCCATGTTTTGTCAAAAAAAAATCAACATTATAAAAAAATTTAAAAAAAAAATTTTTTTTTGTGTGTTATGTCCAGAGTAGGGATGGAGAGATTCACCGATCTGAACCGGTGGTTCGTTCACGACGTTAGCGATGCGACTGCACCGGTAGCTTCAGTGCGCACCGGTTATAACTGATGTATCTTCCCGTACGAGTCTCTCATCGGTTAAAACCATGGTTACATCGATTACTTCATTGTTTTCCTGCTATGTCCTCGTTTTTTGAGGCGCATTGAACGCACCATCATTCTCTTTTAGCGGAGGCCAGGTGGTGCGCAGCCGCAGTTAGAAAACCATCGTGGGACAATATTAACCGACGTACGTGCTTCCTGTCTTGTCAAAATAGAACTTTCTGAAGTCCGTGACCGGTTTCTGCAGCAGCGTATTCTTCCGAGCATTCTTTTTGATCTACACAACTAAAGCTTTGTGTGAGGTAATGTAAGATAATTCCTCATTATTGTAACATTTGTGCAGAACTAAACAACAGACAGAATGACATTTTGGTTCAGAGAAGTTCAATAAACAGCTGAGAGGAACTCACATCTCAACTTGGACTTTTCTCTTAAAGGAACAGTAACATTAGGCTATAACAGCTTGTAATATTGCCACATATGGATCATTACAATATTTAGAAGTGCTTTCAGATTTTTACTGTTTCATAATAATTCCAAATAATTGAAAAATGATGAACTCTAATAATTTTCTGATTCTGTTGGTTTATTTTTCTGTCTAAATCTAGTTTCAACCCCCTTATTTCAAGTATTGTAGCAATAAAAATATGTATAATATGTAAATATCACTGATGAAGTGCATTGTCTTTTAATGTTGAATTTATTGATTAATCAAAAACAATAGAGGATCAAATACATCCTTCACAGAGGAGAGGGAAAATCATTTTGATATTTAAAAATCAGATGTGGGCTGGAAAATCTTTTTAATGTGTTGAATCATTTAAAATAGCATCATGAAATGTATAGAATCAAAAATCGTTTTCAAATCATTAAAGAATCGTCAGCAGGGATGAATCGAATCTCTCTGAGCGACACGTTGCATCGTGCAGCTGTACACTCTCTCCTATGGCTCTGCTGGACAGGGCTAAATTATTATGCAGCAGGTTGTGGAAGTTCACTACAACATAGAAGTTTATATGTTTATATTTATTTTATATTACGGATGTTTGCACTGTATATCTCTTTTTGTCAGTATTTTGCGGTATTTGTTTGATCAAATTGGGTCTGTTTTGGGTAGGCTTAAATAAATTAAACTTCAGTCTAGACCCTTTTGGTTATTAACTATGAGTAAGTGTGTTGGCTCTTTTACACGAGGAATCAGGAATTGTTTTTGTGATTATCTTGTTTATTTCTTTTTTTTCCATTTCTTTTACTTTTCCTCTGATTTGATTGTGCCCTGTGCAATTTTATGACTGACTAACTAAATAAATGAATAAAAAAATAAATAAATAAATGAATAAATAAATTAAATCAACGTCAATTAAAAATCGTCTTAAATAATCGAGATTTCAATTTCAGTCAAAATAATCGTGATTATCATTTTTGCCATAATAGTGCAGCCCTAATGTACATCTGGTATTATAACACCTTTTTCCTATCCACAGGTGCTGCTCTGTTATTTTATTTTGGTGCTGTTTCAATAAAAGAATGACATAAGTTTGTTTTTTTACACATCAATTAATTATTCCCAATATCTGTAAAAAATATCTTCAAACTTAGTAATTTAGTTAATTATGATTTGATTTGATAATGTTGGAGCCTCCAAGGTTTATTTTAATATTAAGATCTTTACACAAAGCTTCCTCACGTTTTGCCGCATTCAAAGAAATTCCAGTAGTTGAGGAAAAAAGTTAATTGTTTTTTACAAACATTTTTAATGTAACATGACTGTCATTAAATTTATAGAAATTACAAATAAAAATGCATAAAAGAGGCCCAGAGAGCTGCACAGTCTTAGAGAGGAATACATGGTTGAGGGTGAAGAACATTGTCAGCAGTGGTTTGGCTACAGATGGACTTGTTAAATAAAATGACATCAATAACACATCAGGCATAACAGACTGGGATATGTTTGTGCTTTTGCTTTTTTTTGTTGCCGCCACAATGGATGAGGACATCAGGAGCTGCTCTTCCTCTCAGAGAGTGGAAAAAGAAGGGGAGAAGGTCTTTCCAGTGCAGATTATCTATATGGGGCTTGAAGGAGAGGGAGTCATCGACCCAGACACCAAGGTATTTGTATGTGTGTACCACCTCTATGATATTTCCCTCCAGAGTTGTCACTGAGGGCATACTTAGAGGTCTTTTTTTAGAGTTTGAAAACAACATTAGTTTAGTCTTGTCAGCATTGAGGACCAATTTTAACTGCAGAAGTGTTTGTTGGACCTCATTAAAAGCTTTCTGTAAGAATTCAGCAGCTTTAGTGGGGGATGTTCCAAAACAGTAAATGATTGTGTCATCAGCGTAAAAGTGCATATTAGCATCCGACACATTTTGTCCTATGTCATTAATTTACATAATGAACAAGAGGGGTCCCAAAACTGAACCCTGTGGTACTCCCTTGTGGATACTCAAAAATTCAGAGGACAACCCATCACATTTAACGCATTGAGTTCTGTCCTTCAAGTAGTCTGTGAACCATGAGATCGCATGTTCAGACAATCCCAAACAAGGAAGCTTTTGTTTTAAAACAGCATGGTCTACAGTGTCAAAGGCTTTTGACAGATCAATAAAAGTGAGGCACCGTACTGCTTTTTATCCAGAGCAACAAGAATGTCATTGATCACCTTTGTGGCTGCAGTGATGGTGCTGTGCTTTTTTCTGAAACCTGATTGCAGACTTGAGAGAAGGTCATTTGCATATAAAAAGTCTTTCAATTGTTCACATATATTCTGATTAAAACAAAATCCATGTTTGGACTAGATCTTTAGTGTTCGCAAATCAGTCCGTGCATGATTCGATTGCTCAAAGAGTCACGTGAGCAAATGTATCGTCCATTGTCATTTATTGGACTGATGATTGGAGGTTGCAAAAATTACACACATCGCCCAACCCTAAAGCACAACCCTCATGTAGTGTAGACTACATTAAATTCACATTGCACAAAGCAGGCACCTATGGAATTGAGCCATTGGTGATGAGTTGGGACCCATCATGAATATTTGCTGGTCCCCAGATGTCACCATGTCTACAGCAATAACTGACCCATTTATAGTTTATCGATAACAAGTGTTGTGGTTTCTTCTCGTGCAGTTTCAGCTGCTTTGAATCAAATGAATGATTTAGTAGCTCCAGCAGAGCCTGATGAAGTCCGAGGAGCAGTTAGAATCAGGTTATATCAAGTTAAGATTCTTATTTTAACACAGTAGCAAAGCCTTTGTTTACCTTCTAAGAAGTTTCAGCTGCTCTCTGTCTGTCGTCCTCGGAGCTGAGGACAAGGCTGGGCCGTGGCAAAACATGTCTCAGCCTTGTCCTCATCTCAGGAACTTGTTAGCAGACGGTAAACGGGCTTTGTTACTCTGTTCAAACAAGAATCCCAACTTGATATAGAATCAGGTGCATCTGAGCAGAGACATGTAGAAAACATGCCGCCACAGTGGCCTCAGGGACCAGGTTTGCTCACTCGTTATACAGTAGAGGCTGGTCTTATTTCTTATAATGCTTAATGTGAGTTTAGGTACTTTATTATACTTTCATACCGACCTGTTTTTCCTCTAAATCACCAGGTTGATGCTTTAAAATCCAGACAGGCAGAAGCTCTGCAGGTCCATCTAGCCACATTCCACAGGATGCTCAGCAGGTCTACCACTGGTCACCGCGCTCTATCGGTTTGGTGGGCAGGATGATGTAACTGAGCAAAACAAGGATGGCGTCAGCTTGTTTGAAAGAGCTTTAGCATCAACTTTGGACTCTTTAGCCTTTGAGTCAAAAGCAGATAGAGGTATTTAAGTCGTTTATTTAGAAAAAGGATGTATTTGTGTCTTCTTCAACGGGGTATGGTGGACCGCCCCATTACCTGACATCCACAGTGGTGAGTACGTCACGTTGTTCGTTGTCCAATTAATTGTGAGAAAGCTTGAAAGACAACTGTAGATCCCGCCCCACGACTGATCTCTGTCTATGGTTCATGGTCAGAATATGCAGGTGCTATATAGAATCAGAATATCAGGACAAAGGTGATTTATGTCAGTAATTCTATTCAAAAAGTGAAACTTGTACTTAGATTCATTCATTACACACACTGATATATTTCACAAGGTCAAGTTTATTTATATAGCACATTTAAAACAGCAGTTGCTGACCAAAGTGCTTCACAGCATAAAAACAAATCACAGTAAAAGAGTTAAAATAATAAAAATTCAATAAAACAAAGCGACTATATTAAAATATAAAGTAAGATTAAAATAAATGAATCAAAATGTCCAGGACAATCCCTGATAAAAACCATCATGGACAACCTAAAATGACGCAAAACAAGGCTAAAAGAGGTAAAAAACAAAAAACACCTCATTTGTTACTAATTAAAAGCCAGCTCATAAAAGCTCATTAATGTTGATGATTCTAACTGACAACTAATGAAAATCCCAAATTCAGTATCTCAGAATATTAGAATATCAATTAAGACCAATGCAAAAAAAAGTATTATTAGGAATGTCGGCCAACTGAAAAGTCTGAACATGAAGCTATGAGCATGAACAGCATCAGTGTTTAGTTGGGCTCCTTTGGCCTGGACTACTGCAGCAATGCGGCGTGGCATGGAGTCCATCAGTCTGTGGCTCTGCTCAGGTGTTCTGAGCATAGAATATCATATATATCACCAGATGCCTTACCCGCGCTGTTCATCAATTGGTCCCTACCCGGCCGGCGGCCATCTTACTTCAGACAGCTGCCCCCTTTCGTAACATTGGTGTCAATGGTGAATGTTCTATTTAAATAACTAACTTGCTCAATTTTCAACCGATTTTCAAACAGTTTGGTTTGTTATAAACGCCAGAGATGTGGCTGTGAAATATGACGTGTTTGGCCCGTTATTTTAAAAATGTGCAAGGATGTCTTATCAAGCCTATGTGCTATAAGGTTTGTAATAATGTAAACTGTTTGTAAATCCGTTAATATTTCATCGAGTTAAGAGTGTTTTTGTGTAAGTTATCACTCACCTTCCATCTGCTACCAATGAGAACGGCATGTAAGCTGTCTGAGGTAAGATGGCCGCCATGTAGGGACGCTGTCGACTCCCAGTTAAGGCATCTAGCAATAGATATATCTATGGTTATGAGAGCCCATGGTGCTCTGATAGTGGCCTTCAGCTCTTCTGAACTGTTGGCTCTGGTGTGTTGCATCTTCCTCTTCACAATAGCCCATAGATGTTCTATGGGGTTACGGTCAGGCCAGTCTCCTGGCCAATCAAGAACAGGGATTCTATTATCCTCATCTTTTTCCCTCTTGACCTGTTTTCATGTCAGTAGATTATACTAGAGCCACCTGCCCAGATAAACCCCGCCCCTAGACCTCAGTGACCCAATGAGGATGAAGCCACCATAGCAGAGGAACTAGAGGCCCAATCCCAATTCTCACTCTGCACCCTACGCACTTCTGTGAAGTGCACTTACAGGAGGTGCAGCAAGGCTTCGAGTGTGTAGTACACAAGCCGATTGGGACAGTGAGCATTGTGTCATCAACCGCAACGCATGCTGGGATGCTGGTCGCTGTTTGTGCTACTTTAAAAAAAAACTTAAACTTTCAAATAAAATTTTAATTCATTGCCGTTCACATTAAATCTGAAACATTCAGAGCATGAATAAATATTAATCTTCTTAAAATGAACTTCTTTCATTTGAAAGTACAGATTTTCAGAAAAGGCGCTTTGAGTCATTGCTCCACTTATCAAACTTCCCATGCAGCAATGGATTATGGGTGATATCCTTGCCCGAAGTCTGCTTCGATGCAAACTTGGGCGAAGTGTGGATTAAGGGTGCAAAAGGGGCGTGGTCAACTTCCGCACTTGAGAATCGAGACACCCTACGCACTCTCACCCCTTGCTGGGAACAGTTGAAGGGTGGAAGTGCGAGTATTGGGACTGGGTCAGAGTCTCCTGTATAAGGATCTCCTGGGTGGGTTTTTCTGCTCAGAACAGTCAGCTAACATCAGATCATGCTTGCTTAGTTTGGGGGCTGCTGTAAAGTCTGACACAAGTCAGTGACTCCAGGCTGCTGGGCTCCTAACCTGACTGAATGCACCGGTAAGCAGGGTCGGTTGGACTGGTTACTGAAGAGCCTTGAGGCGGCTCTGGTCGTTTGGTGCTACGTGAATAAACTGGATTGAATTGTGTGATGGATTCTCCATGGTTCAGACACAGTTGACCTTTAACCTTTGTGTTTTCATCTTCAGCTTTAGTCACTTTATTTCACTATTATGTTACAGAAACAAAACACATTTTTACAAAATTACATTACAGGTGCAGCCTCTGGCCCCGCCCACACCCTGATTAATGAGCTGCTGGGGGTCCCGTGTGGAGAGCTTCTGGTCCTCGAGTCTCACACCGTAGATGGTTTCATCAGAGCCTGATCCCCAAACAGCTGCTGGAAGTGGACCACGTGCTCCTCACAGTGTTCACCTGGTCACACGCACAAACACACAGTGTTCAAACTGATACCAGGTGAGAACAGACATGTTCTGACATGAAGGTGTTCTAGTCTAAAACGGTTCCATCCACACTCTAGAACCTTCCTGATCCATGAAGAACAGCTTCAGCGTGGCCTCTAGAACATCTCAGAACTTCTGCTAGTCCTGTAGAGGAGTCCATTAACGCTCCCTCTAGTAAAAACAGCTTCCTCCCTCTCCTGTAGGTCTACCTGGGTTCTCACCTGGGTTAAAGGCGGGGTTTCCTCGGAGACGCTGGTTCCTCTGCTGGAATGATCGGAACACGGTGTAGAACAACATCTGGTCTCCGGTTTGACGCGCTGCATCCAGAAACTTCCTGGCCGACACGTTGTCATGGCCGCCTGATCCGAAGGAGGAAAAGGTCAGCAAGGGTCAAATGATAGGAGCCTCAGTTTAGAGAAATGGAGAGTAGTTACTGGATACTGCATCACACACGTTACAGCTGGTGGTTTTTTACCCAGAATCCTGTGGCTTCAGAGTAGATAGACTGATATCCCTCAGTAATAGAGCTGAATTAAAGTCAGGCACATCCACGGGCAGCCCGGTGCTGCTGACTTATATGTATGTTTACGTTCCTGAGCAACACCTGCTTAATAAATACTCTAAAACATTCATGTCTGGCTGTTTTGACCCGTTTTTCATACCTGGTCACTTTGGGTAAATGTTAGATTTGAATTCTGCGCCGTGTCGGTGTAACGTCAGCTGTTTCTCCAAACTGAGGCTGTTCCACCAGCTGAGCTAATAACTGAAGTTTCTACAGGTACAGGTGACGTCACAGTGGAACGTACCGACACTGCGAATGAATCTGAGCGCACCCAGAACCTGCTGCTTGGACAGCAGAACCTCCACGATCTCATCGTTGGCTGTGGACAGACGCTGCAAACGGAACCAGACAGGTTTGGGTCAGCTGTTGTGGTGGACGCCTCTGCTCATCACCATGGATACCAAAACCAGAGTTTTCTGGGACTTGGGCTGAGATGCCCAGTCCTGGTCCTCCAGCAGGTTCCTCTGCTCAGACACACCTGGTTCTCATCCACAGGTGATGAGACAGGTGTGCCCTGGAGGACCAGAGTTTAATCCTGTATTATGAGGTCATGTTATTGATTAAAGGAACCTGAGAAGTAAATAAACACAGAGCCAACCCTGAACCAAGGCCACGCTGGGTTTATTTATGTTCTTGGTTAATAACATGAACACGTTCTGGAGATCAGTGATTCAACACAAACCCAGTTTGGTCTCCATGGCAACGATGCTGGGTTTTACCTTCAGCATGTCCAGAGAGAGTTGGTGTGCAGGAGGATAGGTGCTCTCCAGGGACAGCAGCAGACAGGCCTGAAACCACAAAGAACCCGTCAGAACCAGAGCCGGCCTCCGACCCGGCTGAGCCCACCTGGTGTGGCCCTACCAGCGGTTTGGAGTCACTCAGGACGTGGTACTGGAGGAACTGGTGCAGCATGTAGAACAGGTTGTGTTGGACCAGGGTCTTGATCACCAGCTCGTACAGGTAGTGCTGAAACAAGCGGAGTTATTAGAGAAAGGAGGTTCTGCTGGTACCAGAACCTGACCTACTTCAGGCTTTACCTGGATGGTGATCTGTTTCTGGTTCAGAGAGCGGATGTACTCCATCAAGACGGCGATGATGAACTTGTGGGACACGTCCTGTGGGGTCAGAGTCAGGGTCAGGGTTCCAGGTGTGTGAGGAACTGGATCGCAGCAGGTTAAACTCACCTTCCTCTCCGTGAACGCCGACAGGACGTGTGTGTACATGTCTGACTGGTCAATGACCGCCTGAGTCCTGACAGGTCGTTTCTGAGTGGCGCTGCCTCGACTTGGACCCGACTCAATCGCCTACAAACACAAATGCTGTGACATCATCACTCAGGCCAGTGGTGGAGCTGAGCATCCCTCAACTCACCGCCGTGTAGCTTTGATCCGCCTCCAGGTAATCTTTGTACACCTGGTTGAGTTTGTCAAAGACTGTTGCTACGACAGGAAGCCCCGCCTCCTCATGCCCTTCCAGAACTGCAGCAGGAACAAGAGAAGAAGCAGCGCTTTGGTTCAGTCATTTATCACAACTTCTCTTCTTGGGACTGTCATCGTTAAACGTCCCGTCGGCGGCGAGGATTAAAACCATCTAATGTGTTGATTATTTATACAGCGCCTTCTAGGGTTCTACACCATGCTCTTTAACCCTCAGAAGTGTTTCATTGGTTATCTTCTATACCCAACAGGAACAGACAGCTTATTACCAGGACTGGTGGTTAAGTGCTTCCGTTTCCTCCTCTAGAAAACAGAACAGTACATGGAAGCATCTTAAACCTACGTGAGACGTCTGGGTGGTGTTACTGCTGCATGACCAGCTCCGGTGTCTGCCCCGGGACTGGGAGATCAGGGTTCGATTCCAGGTCGGGTCATACCAAAGACTTTGAAAAAATGGGACCCAATGCCTCCTCGCTTGACACTCAGCACTAAGGGGTTGGATTGGGGGGTTAAACCACCAAATAGTTCCCGAACGCGGCCACAGCTGCAGCTCACCGCTCCCCACCATGGGGATGGGTCACATGCGGAGGACAATTTTCACCACACATCAGTGTGTGACAAACTGATGGCTTTAATCTTTTTTTTTTAATGTCCAGTTAGTTTAATAGCAGATGTCAACATGCTAACATAAAAAATTATGAACAAGGAAACATACTTTGTGAACACACCGACAGGATGACCATCTTGCAGTCCCGTCGACGTAACAGGAAGTCCATCAGCTTTCCTTTGTCCTGCAGCAGGTGGACCATGGGAGGCAGCTTCACCTGGAGGTACCACAGGTAACCTGAGACAGGTGAGCAGACATGTTGATAACCAAAGCTAAGCTCTACAGATTACAGATCGTTGTGATCAGTAACTGGATCTGGATCCAGGACAGACTGAAGACACCAGTCCTCTGATGTGGGACTCGACTCTTTTTACATCTAATCATTTGTTCGTGTTTGACAAACCTTCACTGGCACTGATGATTATGTCAGGCTGGAACACGCTCCAGGATGAAGAGTCTTTGGGTTCAAAGGTCAGGAAACGTAGGATAAATGAGTGTGAAACAGAATAAACTTTCACTGCTGAGGCAAGACAAAACAACCGGAGAGGACTGAGGACACTGCCCTGAGGGATGCCACAGCAGACGGTTATGTGTAAGGTTGTGTAGGAAGGATACACAGCTGACATGGTACCGGAGGCTGAGATGGAACCACAACCGGACCTGCAGAGACACAAACCCTCAGAGTGAGGGACGAGCATGTCCAACCAAATCCAACCCCCCAGGAGTGGGTCTGTACCTGACAGAGGTACCCTGTATGGGTGAATGGACCGAGCTGGCAGGACGGGCTGGTGAGTGTTGACAGCACAGTCTGGTTCCTTCAGCTTGATATCAAAGATCAATGACGTCTGATGGACAAACAGGACGTGATGTAATCAGGTGTAAAACAGAAGAGAACCTTTGGTGCTGGTTCTGACCTGTGAACTCTGGTGATGAACAACAACCAGGTTGTCCACGATGTTCAAAGCAAACTTCCCCGTTGTGTTCAGCTTCAACACGTGACTCTTCTTACATGGGCCCTCCCTGCAGGACACAGCAGAACCTCTCGTTCACACGTGGGATGGAGAAGCCTAGAAGGTCCTCAGACATGTAGCGCACGTCTATGACCAACCACAGAAACTTTAACCCAAGACTTTATCCAAACCAACATCTCAATCCAAAGAGGTGGACCTCATGGTGAACATTTTAGCTCCTTTATCACTGAAACGAACTTAAGTAGAACTAAAACGATGCAGATCTACCATCAGGTTCAGGTTTTAAAGCAGTAAAATCAGGATTTTAGTTGATCCGAAAGTCCATTTCACCACGACAGCCAAGAGACGCAAAACTACTAAACATCAGCAGGTTTAGCGTCACTGATGTTGTCATCACAAACCAAAACAGCTTAGACACAGACTCATTTATTTCTCCCTCTGGTCTCCAACTCGTCCCAAAGTTGTCACATTCCTCATGTTAACGCCTGCTCTGGGAACATCTGTTCATCAACACAAGAACGAGTGTGCCAGACTTCCGGCAGGAAGTCCAAAACATTCCCAACGACACCGTTTTAGTTTAGTAACGCCCCAAACTTTCATGTCAGAACCAACCCTCAGTAAAATTCTACTGTGTGTCCAGAACAAACAAAAATTAATCTTTAATCTTTTTCTTCTGCTTATTAAGGAACTGGTTAGTTGTCAGGTTTAGTTCAATCAGAACCGCTCCAGACGGGCTGGTGTGAGTCGTTACCTCGGTAGGTGGTACAGAACCACCTCGGCACCAGGGCTGTTGGCTGTCCTGGAGTGATGCTTCAGATACATGACGTACAGCTGGCCGTAGCTACACACACACACACACACAGCAGAGTTATACTCCAATCCACATTAAGTAAAACAATTATTTACTCTCATCATTACATGGTTGCCATGGCGACGTCCCGCTCCGACAGGCTGAGTTTGGCGGGTTTGGGGATGACCGGCAGTTCGATCTCAAACTTAGACATTTTGGATACGGTTCCATTCTGGGAAAGATGGATATTTATTATGAAAACACACACACACACACACACACACAGAACCAGGAAGTGAGACTGACCCTGAAGGCCAGCGGCTGCAGGACGTTTCCCTGGACAGTGGTGGACAGCAGGATGACGGCTGTCTCTGGACAGTACTGGTACCAGTTCACATTGATGCTCTGGCTCTTCAGCAGCTTCAGGCTGCGTTTGTCTGGAAACACCTGAAACCCAAAGTTCAGCCGGACGTTTCAGTACAAGGAGAAATATTTTCAAACAGCTGAAAGAGGAAAACCATTTTCTCCATGCTTCTGCTTCACATCTAAACACAACTGATCCTCTTAGATTGTGCAGAACTGAAGTGGGTTCCGTTCCAGATGCTCCTCTGGTTTACCTGGTAAAACTCGACACCCTGATCTGTTATGAAGACGATCTCGTTCCAGTTGGTCCAACAGAACCCCAGAACATTGGCGTTCTTCGTCTGCAGAGCAACACAAGGGATTACTGATGGAACAGAAGGGAACGGAGATGTTTGGACCAAAGGCTGACGGACCTTACACTCCTGAGTGAACTCCATGTGTGGGTAGTCAGGAATGAAGTTGATGAAATCCTGTAAACCCGACCAGAACATTAAATGTAAATCTGACTGAGTCAGAATACAAACTCTCATGTAGACGCTCCTGAACTCACCACAGACTTGGAGGTCCTCTGAACAGCCAGGATCTTGTTCCCAATGGAGAACTTGATGCACTTCACCTCTCCTTTATCATCCATCCTGTGGAGGGAAACTGAGCAGTCTGAGCAGACCCCTCATGATGTCTTTGATCCTTTCATTCAAATGTGTATTTCATCTTTTACTGAACTGGATTTTGAGTCACTGAGTTTTTCTAATTGAAAACAAAAATCCCACAAATACTTTCACCTGAGTCTCTGAAGGTTCACGCGCTACTAGCTTAAACTCAGTTGTGATTCCTGATGTACCTGAAGGCAACGCTGCTCTTGTCATCTGGCCCTTTGACCACCACACCTGTAGCTCCACCTGAACGCACCGCGAACACCTGCAGGGTCAGGACTAGGGGTTACCAGCACGCCACTGAGCAGCCGGTTAGCTTAGCCGATGCTAACTGTTAGCTCACCTGTTTATTAGCTTCATCGAAGAAGACGTTGTTGACGCTGGACGCGTGTTCGAACTGGACCGGGTTCTCTCTCAGCTCCAGGTAATGCTCGTCAGCCATCCTCACGCACCTGGCCGTCTCTGCTCCTGATGTTTCACCGGAAACACGGAAGCAGCAAAACCGGAAATCAAACTAAGACTTCCGCCTCCACAATAAGAGCATATTTCTGTTATCGTGGTGACTGTGAAACTCGTAACTAAATAAGACGGTAAAATAAATAGATGTACGTATTGCTCTTTGACACAAAAACCTTCATGTGAACTCGTTTCCAAATAAAGTTTTGCTAGAGGAATGACCTTTAGCCGTCTTCAGTTTTGTTTTGAAGGAAACCGTCCGGAAGTGGCTTTCTTAAAAAGTGACTAATCATGTGACCACCGTTTATCACGTGCTTGTTTATGGAGTCTTGAAACAACACAAAAGTCGTATTTATGTTTTATTGAATCAGAATAAAAACATCCGATTTTAACACCACCGTTACAGATTATCGTCTACCCACAAAGAAACACTCAGCTGAACTGGGTCTCACACACACACAGGCTAAACTAACAGCAGATGAATTCATGTTGATAAAGTTTCAGATTTAAAACATCTCTGACTGAAATAATTATTTTATTAATCTTAAACGACTTCCTGACTTGCATCGTCACACAAACACGCTGCAGTAAAGCAGGAGGACATGATGTGGTCCCAGCTGGACCCACCATCCTGATCAGTGAGTCTTCTCCTCCTACAGCCTGAAGGAGGCGCTCCGTCCTGCCCTCTGATGGAGGAGGGTGGGGTTAGTGGACAGGTGTGGAGGGGCCAAAGCCGCCTCATTGGCTCACGTTTCCTGAACACAGCAGATGGAGACGAGGGCGCCATTAGTCGTCAGCGTCGGGTTTTAGAGGAGGACCTCCATCCTCAGAGGTCACCGGGAACGTTTTCTTTCCTCGTTTCTGGATGTGATCCTCGTTCCTCTTCTCCAGAGCCACAATCTGTCGCAGAGCAGAACATTTATCATCATCTCAGATCCGTCACAGCCAGTTCATGGATCAACACCAGCCAGGACGGTGTGTTACCTCTGACATGAAGTCAGCCTCATCCTCAGCTCCAACTGGGACATTCAGCCCCGTCACGGTGTTAAAAAGCTCGTAGACGCTCATCGCCTCGCCCACTCCTTGCTTCTGGAAGAACTGAAACACAAACAGGAGGCATCTGATACCTGTTTGGGTTTACCTGTCCAACAGGAAAATGAGAGACAGCTGCTGTAGATATGTGTAGAGGACACTAGAGGGACGATGACTCAGCTGATGTGTCCCACACCAAACCTCTTGATGTTTTAGGATAACCTGGATTAAAGCCAAACTACGGAGGGGAGGTTCATCTGGCGTTACCGTGGAAACGTTCCTGCAGTCTCTGAAGAGGAACTCCAGACCGTGAGGATGAGTCGGCTCCACGGACTGACTCACATCTATCAGCCACACCTTCAGCCAATCAGAGCAGGACAGAGAAAGATGAGAGGATGAAGGTTACAGGTGTGAAGGTCATCATCATCATCACCATCATCACCTTCTCTTGGTACCACAGCATGTTGTATTCACTGAGGTCGGCGTGGACCAGGTGACATTCCTGATACAGCTTCTGCATCAGCTGCAGACACACACACCTGGATGTTAGCTGGTAGAACTTCACATCAGCTACAAACACACCTGTCTGTGGGAAACACACCTGTAACACCTGGTAGTAGGCGCTCTTCATGTCCTCAGAGCTCAACATTGCGTCCTTGAGCTTCGGAGCAGGAACGTGGTCCTTCCCGATGAACGACATCACCAGGATGTGTTTCTTCAGCAGAACCACATCTGGAACCGGAATTCCAGCTTTCTTCATCCTGACGACATGAACAGAGACAGTTTTACCTGCTGCAACTGTGACTGCTGGAGACCAGAGCACCTGGACGTTACCTGGACAGGTTGTGCATCTCCTTCTCCGCCCACAGCCTGATGACCTTCCTGGGGTTCAGTTTGCTGAAACGGTCTTTGAAGCGGTAATCGTCTTTGATGTAGCGGTCCCTGTTCTTAAACTCGTTCAGCGTCGTCTTAAACACCTTCAGGACCACCTCACCTGGGACGGGCTGCTCCTCCAGCCTGAAACGGGACACACACACACACACACACCTCAAACGGGAACAGAAACTCATTAGAACTGGTTTCCACGGCAAGTCACCAGGTTCAGGTCCTCCCAAAAAAAAAAAACGTGGAAAAATAAAAGTTTTACAATAAAAAACCTGAATCTGATCCAGAACCTGGACCAGAACCAGAAACCCCAAGCTCACCTCCCCCCATCGGCGTGGAACACCACCGACTCCTTCCCGGTGCTGATGCAGCCGTTGATGTTCTCCAGCACGCCAGCGTTCACCATCTTGTACATCAGCAGGCGGGTCTTTGGGTCCACGGCTTGTTCCTGTCCAGACAGACGGGACCATGTGAGGACAGTGGGGACAGAGAGCAGGACAGTCCAGCGACCAGACTGGGACACGTACGGCGGTGGAGTGCTCCTTCTTCTCGTGGAGCCGGGCGCTGCGTCTCTGCTCGCTGTAGCAGTGCTGCTTCAGAGAGTTGAAGACCTGGTTGGACAGCTTCAGGTCCATCCCCAAACCGTCTCCCACCTGGACCTCTGGAGCAAACTGCAGGACAGGAGGACAGACAGAACAACAACCACTCTGAGTACAGGTGCTTTAGTTCCGATTTCCTGAAACCAGAAACATCAGAACATCTAGAGGACTTGTGGGTTTTCCAGAACCACGATCCAGGCGGAGACTTACATTGTCCATCCGGGCCGTGTTCTTGCGTCCACAGGTCACCTCGTCATGTTTAGTGGTGATGTTCTTCCCCTTCCCGCTGAAGCCCCTCCTGGGCGTGGTCTGAGGTTTGTCTGGATCATCAGGAACACAAACATTACAGAAACATCTCAGACGGTTCCTCTAGACCTGCTGCAGGAACCTCACCGGCTCGGTACGGGTCGTGTCTCGTGTCCTGCCAGTCCACCTCGTCCTCAGAGCTGTCGCTGTCCTCATAGGGGTGGACCATCCGGTAGTTCTCAAAGGAGATGGACACTGGACAGAGAAGGAAGGGTGTCCAACTGGGAACAGTCCTCTGATCTAGAACCACTTTAACGGAATACTAGAAGTCTGGACCGGACCCAACCTTTGCTGTCTCCGTTAAATTTCCTCTCCTCTCGCCGGAGCTGATCATCAAACTCTCGGTCAAACTGCATCTGCATCATCTGGGCCAGCATCAGGTCACTGGTGGTGTCAGGACCATCCTCCAGCAGCAGGTCCACCTCAGGGCTAAACCAGAACCAGCTGTCAGACCCAATATGCTGAATCGTAGCTGACATGAAGCCAGTTCTAGTGAATAAACCATCAGAACCCTCTGGAACCCAACACCTGCCCAGGTGTCCTGACTCACCTGGAGAGAGCTGAGAAGCTGCTGTTCTCTTCCTCCAGCTGTGTGGCCAGCTGTTCACTCATCACCTCCGTCAGGGGGCAGGCTGGGGAAGCTGGGCCCACAGAACCCCACGGGTTCTGGAGAACAGTCAGCATCAGTTTCATGTTACAGCTCAGACGGTTCTGTCTGGAGGTCGTTATTGATGACCTTATTACAAGTAACTGATAATGTAGTCTGATTACTTCGCTGCACCTGATGCTACTGTAAACATATTTAATCATCTTTGCGTTCCAAAGTCACGTGTTAAAGCCAGAGGTGAGCATTTATGGTCCTAGAGTCTATTTTCTATCAGAAGCTAGTGGAGGAGACTATTGTCATGTTCAGCCTGCAGGAAACACGTTAGAATCAGAAATGATCATTAAAACGTGGTTTTCAGTGAACTACACCTTTAAAACATTTTAGCTTCTGACGTCACTGAGCTCTGAGTGGTTTTCTGTTGTTTTAAATCCCCTTAGAGCTTTGTCTTAGGTAGGCCCTGTTACAGTGGGTTTACCACATCTTACGCCCTGTGGAAAGTGCTTTATAAATAAACTGGAACTTTGCTTCGTCACATGACAAATAATGACGTACCCAGGCTGGAGGAAGAACATGTCCAGACATGTCTGAGCTGAGGCGTGTCGCTGTAGCTCACACCTGAACTCCTGACGTAATCAGGACGCCGAGGCTCAAATCAAATACCTGAACGTTAAAGTAATATTTAAGTAATTCGAACACAGCTGGACACATCTGTGGTCAAATTATTACGATATAAATTAAAATAAAAGCTGTTTTTATTTCAAGTTTGCCCTTGCAGTTAAAGATGTACACATTTAAACGATCACATTTAAAACCCCAGTAGTCGTCACACACACTAGTGTGTGTGTGTGTGTGAGATATGTTCTCCACATCTGACCCATCCCCTGGGGGAGCGGTGGTGGGAACTACTTGGTGGTTTAACGCCGCAATTCAACTCCCTAACGAGTGTCAAGCGGAGGCATTGGGTCTTTGGTTTGACCCGACCGTGGATTTGAACCCACAACCTCCCTGTCTCAGGGCGGACTCTCGTACCACTAGCTGAGCTGGTGTATTTACTTATAATTAATATAAATGTTAAATCTGATTAACTTTACCTTAATTCCACCGGCCAGGTTCAATAATCAGTAGAAAAACTGAGACATTCGCGTAAAACATGGTTTTAATCCAGAAAGGAGTGTTAATCTTAATAACGACGTTGGACATGTTTTTATCTCTGACTGACAGGAGTTGGACCTGTTAGCTCTCCTGGCACCGTGTAGCTAACGGCTACCGGCGCTAAAACCGGATCAGAAGACAACCAGACACAACCGATACGAACCTTCCGCGCTCCGGTCGTGACTGCTGACTGATCCATAGTGTGACTCCGGTCCGTCGGCTGATTTCTGAAGGCTGAATTCTCGGCTTCTAGCTAGCGCTAAAGCTAACGTTGGTGAATCTTCTATAAACGACACAAAAGGACACGAGCAGAACAGGAAGTTAGAATATAAACTTCAGAGAAATGAAAATGAAGTTTACAAGTCGGTAACAAAAGTTTTTAAATAGATTAAAGTTGAAGACGAGGTAGCGGTGCCTCCTTACAGAGTGAACCTTTAAACACCCGGAAACACGTCACAGCTCAACAGGACTACATTCTGCCTTCAAAATTAAACGCCTCACGTCACATCCGGCAGGAATCACTAAAGACATTTTCTTGTTTCAACTACAAGTTTGTATTATTTTGTGACACAGTTTTTATAATTGTTTTCATCTTAACTTTTTTTTTTTACAATAAATACAAAATACATTTTCAAAAGGATGCTTTTATTTGTTTTGAATCCAAAGTAGCGAGGATCTCAGGTCTCACTGATGCTTTAACTTATTATAAAATTATTAATCTAGAAAGAACAAATAAAGGATCTAGTCATCATTAGAAGAAAAATAAACAACCAAAAACATGCTCTCATTTAAAATTGTTAAATGGTTCCATGCCGATATAAAAATAATAAACCTGAGTGGTGAAACTAAAGTTGAGTTCATTTTGATTTGATTTATATTAAACAGATTTTTAATAAGTCATCATTACTAAAAAAAGAAAGTAAACAGATCCAGTTTGTGTTTAGCCATGCCTAACATGCATGTTTAGTTAAATTGAACTGTTAAATGTATTTATCAAACAATAAGGTTCAGCATTTTTCTATTTAACTGTCATCAAATAAATTCCAAATATATATAAATATAAATTGAATCCAAATAAACCAGAGTTTGTTAAACCCACATATCTTTTCCTTCATTCAGTTGAAGCCAAATGTATTGAAAAGCTCTGATGATACAGAATAAGTTATCATTTATTTATAAAACCATCAACAGCAGTCAGCTGGAGACAGGCTCATTAGACATTTTCATTTCTAACACAGACATGAGCTGAACACGTTTAAACGGAATCATTCATGAATTCAATAAAATAGCAACTATTATAATCATTTGGTTTAACTATAGAACTTAAAATTCAAGTTAAATAAACAAATGCAACTTACACCATTTATGCGCGTGCCCAGCGCCATAAATGCGCGTGCTCGTTACAAGCTGTCCAGGTTGGTTCGTGAACGCGCATATCAACGCTGTCGCCAGCAGGCGCGTGCAGGTGTGTGAAGTTTTCCTGGCTCAAAGCGGAAACCGGCGGTGTGGATTTCAAAATAAAAGCACAATATTTAATGTCCCTAAATAACAAAGCAATAAGCAAAAAGGTGTTACTTGGACAACACAAATAAAAAATAAACATGTTTGTGTTACTTTTAGAAAAAATAAAATCTTTAGGCTCAACTTTACAATTTCACCTTCCTCTTGAAAAGAAACTGATGACAGAAGAGGGTTTACTCATCTCCAACTGAAACCAGAACCAAGAGCTGGACCAACTTCCTGGTACTGGCACCTGCCTGGCTGTGAGTCTAAACAGGCGTGTTTCCGTTTTCGGCGCATCGTTTTATATTTTAGAGTGAATCATTTTGACTCTAATCTTATGAATCTGATTAAAGACACGTTATCGTCGATCTTATTTTGAAAATCCAGAGCGGAAGCTGTGTGATTTATTTTATAAACTTGATCCTGTCGGAGCATCCTGACGTCTTCTCTCGGAGCACAAAGTGAAATCGCGCCTCCTCCTCCTCCTCCTCCCAAGGACGAGCCTCCTTCAGGATTAGAATTATCTGGTTCTGGGTTGAATACAAAGGAGATCTGTGGGGTTTTCCGCGGGATGCTGATCACCTCCTCATCCTGCTCCTCCTCCATCAGCACCACTACCGGAGGGCCGTCGGGCCGAGCAGAACAGCCGGGATTCAACCACTGAGCAGGTAGCTGCAGCTCTCTGCTTACCACCCCCCACCCCATCCAGGGTCACTTTGACCATCAGACATGATCTTAAACAGCTGCTCAGTCCGGTTCGGTCCGGTTCTGTCGGGATGTGTAGAGTTCAGCCCAGTGGGACGTCTGGCTGCAGGTCTAGTTAGATATAACGAGATGCGCGCGCGTGTGTGTGTGACAAAAGCACCAAAATAGCATCAAATAAATAGAAATGAAATAAAAATAAAGGACAACAGCCTGACAAACATTCCTACAGACGTGACGAGCAGAATCAGCAGCTGATGGTCAGATTTCTAGGCTACAAGAACATTAAACAAACATCAAAGTTTATCCATCCTCTTCCACTTATCCAGGGTCAGACCGTGAAGGCACCAGAACCAGGAGGGGAACCCAGACATTCCAGTTCCTCTGGGAGGATCCAGACATGTTCCCACATCAGAGAGGATTCCTCTCTGGTGACTTCTGGATCTTTTCCCACTGGGATGTTTTTGGGGCACATACCAATGTGAGAAGACCAGAAACCTCCATGATTAGAAGGTAGCACCTCCTCAGTTGACTCCTGATGAGGAGGAGCAGCAGCTCCTCTCTTGAGCTCAGAGACTGAATCAGCCAGATGGACCCGTATATCCAGAGCTCCTTCCTTAGAGCAGACATGAGCCATGTTCTCGTCACTGTAGAAGCCCTCATCAGGGTGATGCTGACCGTTCTTCTGTCTTTCAGGCTGAGGAGCTCCATGTCGGACCGAGGAGCCTTACCAGACACTCCACTGTCCCTCAGAGATCGGGCTGAAGAGAGAAAGCAGGCTCCAGCTGAGGCTCTGATGTTAGAAGATCCAGTCTCCTAAAGGTTAAGAGAGCCATGACAGGAGGCAGCAGGAGGAGGAGGTCGTCCCAGCAGGAGGAACCAGGACACAAAGGATGTGACTCCACCTGCAACACCCACAGGCCTGAACCAGCTGGTGATTTAGAAGATCAATGAAAAGACTCGGAGCTTCTTCTGTCCCTTTTCTAAAACGTTTTTAACTGAAAACACCAGAGTGGAGTTTTCTACCCACGCCGTGACCTCCTGAGCAGACAGCACAGATGATTGTTGGTTCTTGAGCTGCTTTAAACCTTCTCCACGTCCTGATTGTCGTCATATGTTAAACAGCAGCTACGATTGTTCCAGATAAGACACGGTTCAAGCGTCCATCAGCTTTAATCTACGAACCGAGTCCAGACTCTGGAGAAACCAGAGGGGTGACCTGAGGGAACTCGTTCTGGATGTTTGGATTAATGTTGGAGCGAGACTCCATGATGAACCACGTTCACCCCAGTCTGAGCTCGGACACCACAGAGAAGGCTCGGCTAGAGCTGAACGAAAACCCAAATACTCTCCATCAGGACATCCAGCAGGTACACCACGCACCTGAAGCACCTGACAGGTCACGGATGTCGAGTTTACAAAAACAGAGAAAATCAAAAACCCTGAGCAAGGGAGGCTACAGGCTTTAGATGTTCTTCTGGGTCTTTAGTTCTAGAATTCTGAGAACCGCTTTTTGAGATCATCCAGCCTGCTTTATGTTGTCAGATGGTTCTACTAGAGAGGTGGCTTCTAAAGGTGTGGGTGTGAGATAGACCAGGTGTGTGACTCCTGCTTCACACTGGAAGCATCAGCGCCACGGAAAGGTTTACTGGCGAGTTTTGCTGCGTGCCAGTACACACCAGGAAAATCTCAGCCACGTAGCGGCTTCTCCGCCGTGCTCCGAGCCAGATCACAAAATCCCTCCAGACCTCAGAGGTCTCGGTTTGTTTATGCCATCCACCATTAAACCCAAAACAAGGAACTCGTGTTGATGTCATATCATGTTGTTCCTCTCCACTGGCAGGATGAAAGCCATGAAAACACACCGCTGCAGTAAATAAGCCGTTAGGTCACATGTATAGACATAATCTACATAGATATGAAATCGCATCGCTGCAATACTTTTATTTTGAAAATTACTGGATGTTTTACACTGAAACCGTGTGTCATTTCCTGTCTAGTCCTATGTTAATTGTGGAAATTGACGTGTCAAACAAAGCAGCTTGCGGCAAAAATAGAACCCGATCCTATCTTTAGCGGCGCGGCGCTTCTGGGACGCGTCGCGGCTGGTTTGAATCACGCCCACAGACTATAATGGATTCTATTTGAAACAGCGACGTTCCGCACCGCTGATGCTTCCAGTGTGAAGTAGGGCTAAGGGATCTGGTGTGGGTGTGCCAGGTGGAGCTGAACTCATCTTCATAACTAACCTGGTTAACTCATGACTGCAAACCAGTCCAGGTAGTTGGGAGAGATTTTTTCTCTAAATAAATGAAATCATCTGAAGGATTTTCTGGATTCACTCAGGTCACATTTGTCTGTGACCGTTTGCTGACCTGAAACAACCAAGTGTCAAAAAAGAACCAGAACAAATCCTCACAGAGCTGAAGGGGAGAAAAAAATCATCATCTTCAATTCAGCCTCTGAGGAAGGCTCAAAACCAGAAGAGGACCTGAGATGACCTGAGATTACCTGAGATGACCTAGAACAACCTGAAATGACCTGAGATGAGCTGAGATGACCTGAGATTACCTGAGATGACCTAGAACAACCTGAAATGACCTGAGATGTGCTGAGATGACCTGAGATTACCTGAGATGACCTAGAACAACCTGAAATGACCTGAGATGAGCTGAGATGACCTGAGATTACCTGAGATGACCTAGAACAACCTGAAATGACCTGAGATGAGCTGAAATGAGCTGAGATGACCTGAGATGACCTAGAACAACATGAAATGACCTGAGATGAGCTGAGATTACCTGAAATGACCTGAGATGACCTAGAACAACCTGAAATGACCTGAGATTACCTGAAATGACCTGAGATGACCTAGAACAACCTGAGATGACCTGAGATGAGCTGAGATGACCTGAGATTACCTGAGATGACCTAGAACAACCTGAAATGACCTGAGATGAGCTGAGATGACCTAGAACAACCTGAAATGACCTGAGATGAGCTGAGATGAGCTGAGATGACCTGAGATGACCTAGAACAACCTGAAATGACCTGAGATGACCTGAAATGACCTAAGATAACCTGAGATTACCTGAGATGACCTAGAACAACCTGAGATGACCTGAGATGAGCTGAGATGACCTGAGATTACCTGAGATGACCTAGAACAACCTGAAATGACCTGAGATGAGCTGAGATGACCTAGAACAACCTGAAATGACCTGAGATTACCTGAAATGACCTGAGATGACCTGAGGTTACCTGAGATGACCTAGAACAACCTGAGATGACCTGAGATGAGCTGAGATGACCTAGAACAACCTGAAATGACCTGAGATGAGCTGAAATGAGCTGAGATGACCTAGAACAACCTGAAATGACCTGAGATGAGCTGAAATGAGCTGAGATGACCTAAAGTGACTGGAGATGACACGAGACAACCTGACATGAACTGAAACAACCTGAGATGAGCCGAGCTTTAGGAATCAGTCTGGTGGGAGTTGGAGAAAAGGGTCGTTATTAAAGTGGAGCTTTAATAGTTTTATACTCAGAAATGTTGTTTTGCATAAATCGTGTCCAGTCCAGTAGACTGGGTTCTGTCAGACCTGTTAGGGTTTAGAACAGGTCCATTCTCACCTGGTTGAACCCGTTCTGATGGGTTATTCATATGTTTGTAGTCTTAACAAGATAAACTATTTGATCCCAAAGAGGTGAAATAAAAACATCAAATAAAAGAACGTAATGAAACAGACATAGATGGTTCCTAATGAGACCCGGTTCTGTGTGGGTTCTGGTTGGAGTAGGTGCGGGACATGATCGTGACCCGACCGGACATCGGGTTTCTGAGAACAGACGACGAGTTCATCCTTCGTTTCCTCAGAGCCAGGAAGTTCGACCATGTGGAGACGTTCCGACTGCTGGCCCAGTACTTCCAGTTCCGACAGCAGAACCTCGACATGTTCCAGAGCTTTAAGGTTTGTGTGTTCATTAATTCACCCGATCTGAAGAACTTATGGGACGGGTTAGTTAAGGAAGTCCACATTTCATGCCGGACCATCAAACGGGCACCGGGACCAGGATATCGGAGTTGAAGCCCGTCATTAGGAGTCTGTTTGGAGGATCAAAGGGTCTTAGTTCCTCCTGGGAGGCCTCCTGGCTCCGCCCCTCTGGGAGGAGGTCAGTGGACAGCTAACATGAAGAGGTTGTAAACGATTGTTTCTGTGTGTGTGTGTGTGTCAGGTGGATGACCTCGGCATCAAGCGAGCGCTGATGGATGGTTTTCCGGGAGTGTTGGACATTCCAGACCAACACGGGAGGAAAATCCTCATTTTGTTTGCCTCTAACTGGGACCAGAGCAGGTGAACACACACTATCCCATAATAACCAGTTAAACCCGTAACTAACCAGCTCTGGCCTCTCTGGTCCGGTCCGGTCCAAACTAAAGACGCTTTTAATTCACTAACAACAATTATTCTGTTTTTCTAATGAGATTTTCAGCTGGAAATTATAGAATGATTTAGGTTAGGAAGTCCGTCCACTGGGAAGGAACATAGGAAGAGACAAGGTCTGGACCCAGGGTTCTGGTCTGGACCCAGGGTTCTGGTCTGGATCCAGGGTTCTGGTCTGGATCCAGGGTTCTGATCTGGACACAGGGTTCTGGTCTGGATCCAGGGTTCTGATCTGGACCCGGGATTCTGGTCTGGATCTAGGGTTCTGGTCTGGATCTAGGGTTCTGGTCTGGATCTAGGGTTCTGGTCTGGACCCAGGGTTCTGGTCTGGACCCAGGGTTCTGGTCTGGATCCAGGGTTCTAATCTGGACCCGGGATTCTGGTCTGGATCCGGGGTTCTGGTCTGGATCCAGGGTTCTGATCTGGATCCAGGGTTCTGATCTGGACCCGGGATTCTGGTCTGAACCCGGGGGTTCTGGTCTAGATCAAGAGTTCTGATCTGGATCTAGGGTTCTGGTGTGGATCCAGGGATCTGATCTGGATCAGGAGTTCTGGTCTGGACCCAGGGTTCTGGTCTGGATCCGGGGTTCTGATCTGGATCCAGGGTTCTGGTCTGGATCCAGGGTTCTGGTCTGGATCCAGGGATCTGATCTGGATCAGGAGTTCTGGTCTGGATCCAGGGTTCTGATCTGGATCCAGGGTTCTGATCTGGCCCGGGGGTTCTGGTCTAGATCAAGAGTTCTGATCTGGATCTAGGGTTCTGGTGTGGATCCAGGGATCTGATCTGGATCAGGAGTTCTGGTCTGGACCCGGGGCTCTGGTGTGGATGCAGAGGCGGTCCTGATGAAGACAGATGGACGAGTGGACATCTGTCTGGTTATTGACTGCAGACACAGAGACCCGTTAGCCGGTCGGTAACGAGGTGTAGCTAAAGCTCAGAGACTCGTCACGCTGGTTTCCTCCATCGACCAGCTGATCCGTCCTCTCCTCCCCAGGAACTCCTTCATAGACATCCTCCGGGCCATCCTGCTCTCGCTGGAGGTCCTGATAGAAAAGCCGGAGCTGCAGATCAACGGCTTCACCCTCATCATCGACTGGAGCAACTTCTCCTTCAAACAGGCCTCCAAGCTGACGCCCAACATCCTGAAACTGGCCATCGAGGGTCTCCAGGTCCTGATGTTCTCCCTCAGATGTTTTAGAACCTTAAACCAGGACTAATCCGCTCCTTCCTCCTCCTCAGGACAGCTTCCCGGCCCGGTTCGGAGGGATCCACTTTGTGAACCAGCCCTGGTACATCCACGCCATGTACACCATCATCAAACCCTTCCTCAAAGACAAGACCAGGAAACGGGTGAATCAGTTCTCATGGTTTATCCTCATTTCCTGTTGTCTCTCCTCCTGCTGGGAATTCTTCCATCCATGCTGGGAATTCTTCCATCCAGTTTGATTTATTGTCTCTTCCTTTTCTTCATGTTTCGTTTCCTCTCATTTCTCACGCCTCCTTCTGCTCTTTTGTCTCATTTCTTTATTTCCTTTCTTTGGTCCTGTTTTCATCCTCGTTTCCTTCCCTCCCTTGTTATTCCTTAACCATTTCTCATCTTGGTCCCTTTTAATTCTTCCTCTTTCCTTTTTTCTTCTCTTCTCCTGAACTTCTTTCCCTTCATTCCTTTCTTGTCCTTCATCTTCTTGTTTTCTCTCCTCTCCTGACGGGCCTTAATCCCCTCCCCAGATCTTTCTCCATGGTAACAACCTGAACTCGCTCCATCAGCTCATCCAGCCCGAGTGTTTGCCATCAGAGTTTGGCGGAACGCTGCCTCCCTACGATATGGGAATCTGGGCCCGGACGCTGCTGGGACCCGACTACACCGACGAGACCGAGTACACGCTGACGTACGACGCCCTCCACGTCAGGGAGAGCTGTGGAGGAGGAGGAGACAAGGACATGATGAAGAGGTGAGGAGGACATAGCAGAAGCAGACATGAAGCAGATGTTCCACTAATGAAGGTTTTTATCATATTTACAGAAATAAAAACGTTCACATTAAATAAAGTAGATAAATAAAATGAAGCTGATGTGTAAAACATAAAAATCTAGTTTAAACTGGTCCTAAACCTGTAGGTAACTTCCATCAGGAGAACTTCCTACTTAATGTTGTTCTTCTCCTGATCCTACCAGAACCTTTGTTCTGATTCTGTTAGTCATTGGTGAATAAACTCAGTCTGCTCCAAGCACTGCTAGTACTAGTACTAGTTAACCTACAAGTTAATCTTTAGTAAAAGTAGTAGTGGACCGAGGCGGCGACCCTGAGGTACCCCAATGTTTACAAGGACAGGAAAGTTTGATTCATTTGATTAATTTTGAACAAAATTAAAATAGAAGTTCAAATAAACTCAAACACAGGTTACACGCCTGCATCATGACACACGCGTCCTCAGAAATAAACTTTAACAACAGTCTTGACGGGATGACGTGTTACTAAAAACCCCCGTTTCCTTAACTGTAGTAACTCTTAATAACAACACTAAAACTCACCTGAGGGTCAGGATGTGTTTTCATTACCTCATCAGTGAACCAGGCCCACCTGTCTGTGTGTGTGTGTGTGTGTGTGTGTGTGTGTGTGTGTGTGTGTGTGTGTGTGTGTGTGTGTGTGTGTGTGTGTGTGTGTGTGTGTGACACCACCGGCCCACAAGCTTCATGACATCAGTGGTTTTTGTGTTTCAGGTCTCAGTCGACGGTGGAAACAGGAACCCTCCGACAGACGGATAGAGAGACGAGCACGCCACTGCTGGCTCTGGACTGAACTTAAACACACACACACACACACACACACACCTGTCCAGATGTTCCCAACAACACGACGCCGTAATCACAACAAACGTTTTAGTGGGAAAAGTCACCATCAGCTCTTTCACCAGAACACAGCGGAACACCAAAACCACACTTTTCATTTCCACCATGACACCAGGAGGTTTAACCCGACCATAACTAGCTTAACTAGTTCAATAATAACAATTATTTTTGTAAAATATCGATAACAGAACAGCTGGTGTTAAGAGACAAATCCTGTAAATATTTGAGTTATTTTTATTTCAACTGAATCTTTTTGTTATGTTTACATTTGAATCAACTGTTTAGACGCCAGGATTACCAGGAAGGCCGATCCTTCCATCACGTTTTCAAACTTTATAGATTAAACACTGAATTTAGTGAATGACGTGAGACAAATCTGAATCCACAAACGCCGTTATTCTTTAGTTCATCGTTCCAGCTTGTAAAAATAAGGATTTTAATCCGACTCAGAATCAAAAAGTAAAAAGTTTCAGATCAAAATTCACCACAGAAACAAATCTGATTACAAATATTAGTGGGAATGTATCAGGTGTTTGTTTATGAGCAGCTATGTCGCGCCCTAGTGGTCACGAAGGGAACCTTCACCCCCCAGGAGGATGTAGCGCAGGCTAACGCTGTTTTCATCGGACGATTGTGTGTTACTGTTCGTACTGTTTCACTGATAAAAACACAGAATCAACGCTGTTACACCAGTTACACGTTCAGGATGAGATTACAGAGCTGGAGTAGCTATCATCCAGTGTTTCTGTCAGCAGCAGGAATCATCATCAGGGCTTCGATCAGCTGTAACCATTTCTTTAATGAATGTATCAAAGTAAACATTTACACCAACCTGCTCCTGCTCAGACTTTTATTTTGAAAGGAAAACAAGGAAGTGGAAATGGTTTTAAAATCTACCCAGTCCAGAATCCGACCCAGTCCAGAACTCCAGACCCAGTCCAGAACCTGACCCAGTCCAGAATCCGACCCAGTCCAGAACTCCAGACCCAGTCCAGAATCCGACCCAGTCTAGAACTCCAGACCCAGTCCAGAACCTGACCCAGTCCAGAATCCGACCCAGTCTAGAACTCCAGACCCAATCCAGAACCTGACCCAGTCCAGAACCCGACCCAGTCTAGAACTCCAGACCCAGTCCAGAACCTGACCCAGTCCAGAGTCCGACCCAGTCTAGAACTCCAGACCCAGACCCAGTCCAGAACCTGACCCAGTCCAGAATCCGACCCAGTCTAGAACTCCAGACCCAGTCCAGAATCCGACCCAGTCCAGAACTCCAGACCCAGACCCAGTCCAGAACCTGACCCAGTCTAGAACTCCAGACCCAGTCCAGAACCTGACCCAGTCCAGAACCCGACCCAGTCTAGAACCCGACCCAGTCTAGAACTCCAGACCCAGTCCAGAACCTGACCCAGTCCAGAATCCGACCCAGTCTAGAACTCCAGACCCAGTCCAGAATCCGACCCAGTCCAGAACTCCAGACCCAGTCCAGAACCTGATCCAGTCCAGAATCCGACCCAGTCTAGAACTCCAGACCCAGTCCAGAACCTGACCCAGTCCAGAACCCGACCCAGTCTAGAACTCCAGACCCAGTCCAGAATCCGACCCAGTCCAGAACTCCAGACCCAGTCCAGAACCTGACCCAGTCCAGAATCCGACCCAGTCTAGAACTCCAGACCCAGTCCAGAA
>SSNS01000763.1:108165-133446 GCA_006937985.1 Aphyosemion australe | reverse complement strand
GGTGTCAGGGCCCAGGTAACCAGAGTAAAACAGGTGTCAGGCCCAGGTAACCAGAGTAAACCAGGTGGTGTCAGGGCCCAGGTAACCAGAGTAAACCAGGTGGTGTCAGGGCCCAGGTAACCAGAGTAAACCAGGTGTCAGGGCCCAGGTAACCAGAGTAAACCAGGTGTCAGGGCCCAGGTAACCAGAGTAAAACAGGTGTCAGGGCCCAGGTAACCAGAGTAAACCAGGTGGTGTCAGGGCCCAGGTAACCAGAGTAAACCAGGTGTCAGGGCCCAGGTAACCAGAGTAAACCAGGTGGTGTCAGGGCCCAGGTAACCAGAGTAAACCAGGTGTTGTTACCGAGGAACTGCTGCCTCTCTGCTCGACGTTTCAACGCCACCCTCAGGAGGTCAGAGGTCACATCAGGAAGCTCAGCGACCTCTCCGTAGGTGCTGATGGCTCTCTGTAGCATGTCATTACTGCGCTGCTTCTCTGCGACGTCGTCCTCTGCCTGTCATGAACACAATGTTAGTAATCAGGTGTGGGCTCCTTCAGAGATCAGCTGACCCGGTGGGTCGATAACCTACCTGGGCCTTCCCGTAGCGAGCTCGCGGGCTCTGAGGGAACTGCTGAACCAGGGATTCGAAGGCTTTCAGCGCCTCCTCCAGCTTCCCCTGGTGAGGAGCAGAAACATCAGGTCAGGCAGCTACAGCGTTTGGGTTTGACTGATGAACCTCTCTACCTTCTTACGGAGCTTCTCTGCTGCGTCCAGGTCAGCTTTTATCGTTTTATCAAACTTATTCAGGAACTTTGGTTTCTTCTTCTTTCCTGCAGCAGAAACAAGAAGGAGATAAAGAAAACTAGGAGATCAAACAGTTTTGTGTCAGAATTGGGTTTTACCTTTCTCTTTCTGCTCCTCCACCTGTTTCTCTGCTGCTCCTTTCAAAATAAAAGCATGAGACCTTAATCCATGTGGCTCAAAGACAAGAGTAAATATGATCAAACATCCCGATGCAGCTGATTGTTTCTCACCGTCTGGAGGAATCTCTGTGGGTTTGACTTCATTTTCTGGTTCTGGTTGTCTTGGTTCTGGGTGTTCTGGTTCTGGTTGTCCTGGTTCTGGGTGTTCTGGTTCTGGGTGTTCTGGTTCTGGTTGTCCTGGTTCTGGGTGTTCTGGTTCTGGGTGTTCTGGTTGCTCCTCTGCTTCTACAGTTTAACATTCACTACATTTAAAGTTTTATAACCTTTTTTGGTTTTCTAAACAAAAGTCATTAATTTTTCTACAAACTCCCGGTTCTGCTAGCCTGGCAAGCCATCCTATATATGTGAATATATAGTCTGGCCACGAACCCATTGACGGCTCTCAGTCGTGAGGCGGGATCTACGGTTGTCTTTCAAAATGTCAGCACACAATTGGATAGCGCTAGGACCAATCAGAGTGACGAACAACATGAGGTAATCACAGCGACGGAAAAGCAGGAGGCATTAATAGCGTCTAACATCAATGATTTCTGTGGTTTTTGTATAAAAACATGTGAATATCAGGTGTACTGGGACATTGCACTACTTTGTTTGATAAAAATAAGAAGCCGCTAAGTATATCAGACAGACTTACGCACGTTGGAGTCTAAATAATCCAATGTTGATGACAAAGCCGTTTCAAACCAACGTGGTTCCTGCGCCGCCGCCATGTTGCTTGGGTTTGCGGCCACAGCGCTGACGTCATCAGCTACTCCCGCTCTGTGATTGGCCCAAAATATAGAGCGCTGTGATTGGCCCAACCAAAACTATAGCGAGCTGTGATTGGACAGCCACAGGCAGCAAGGGTTCCTATGAAGCGTGCCTAGACCAAACTCTGCAAAGCAAGAATTTGGTCTAGTTCACTAGGCTAGGTTCTGCTGGGTTTGGGTTATAAAACGGACCCGCTGGACGGGTTGAGCCGACGTTTCTCACCTGCTTCTTGTGTGAGCTTGGAGCTCGTCAGGTATCGGTCCGGCTCGGCTGCAGAACAAAACATCACACAGGTTTATAAAAGCTCCATCTCCAGGTTAAACTCAGCCCACAGCGCCACCTGCTGATCGGACTGGAGACTCTCCTTCCTACCGACTCATCAATAATGACAATACTATTAATAACTACATTATATAATGGTTTAGACTGATCAGCTGCTGGTTTAAAGAAAACAAACACCAGTAAATAAAAGGAAGTAATAAAATAAAAGTGGATAAAGAACTCACCGACGCTCTGGTCCGGCTGCAGCTCCTCTACTAGAACTACAAGAAGAAGAAGCTTTAAGTCAGCTGTGACCATCAGAACCAGACCCGTTTCTTTAAAGGGGACATATCATTAAGACCAGGCTTTTGCATCCATTGCTGTGGGTCTCAACTGCCTCTAGAAACACTCACAGATTTTAAAAAGTCCCTGGTTGTGACGTCACAATAGGGAAAATGAGAAAATAACACCCTCTCACTGGTGGAGGATGCACCTCTTTTGTTTACTGAGACGAAGGCAGGCTACGCTGTTGGAACAGCAGAGGGCAGCGATATGCCGTTGAAGCGTCTAGCCTTCCGTCCCCAGAGGAGGACGTTGAGAGGAAGGTGCTTCACTGCTGGCCGGCCGGCTGGTGAAGCTGCCATCGCCACGACCCGATTCTACTCACTAACAGAAGACGATGGGATTAATGAAGATGCAACATAACGACCCAGCAAATGGAGGGGACCAGAGCTCAAAGCAACAATTGGCTAAACTTTTGGTGTGATCGTAAAACGTTGTTTCTGCTGAGTGGTTCTGCTGGCGTGGCTCAGTTCAGGTCTGGACTCTACTGAGAACCGTGGACATAACACAGCAGGGAGCTGTCCCTGCTCCATGTCGAGTCAGCAGATGCGTTTGTTTTCCATCACAGGTAAACATGAACTAGCTTGGCTCCGGAGTTAGCTTGTAACCAGCGTGGTGCTGAGATTTACGTGGTTTTAGTTAGAGCTTAAACGCGTCGGTGGGTGCAGATAGGACCCATCCTTTCTGATGTGAATCACCTGGATGTGACACACAGCTTTAGCTATGACGATGTGGGTAGAGAAAACAGAAATGCTCCATTTTTACTGTGATAGAAGTCCAGCCAATCAGGGGAGGGGTGGGCATGGCCAGCAGCAACGTGTTTCCTGAAAGTGACCGGGCCCTGAGAGTCGTAATATGTCCCCTTTAAACCAGAAGTGATGTGTTTGAGCAGGAACCGTCTCACCTCCGGTGGTGTCGATGGCGTTGGCTTCATCCTCTGGAAAATAAGGTAACAGAAAATGAATCCCAAAGCCGTGAATCTGAGCAGCAGAGAGGAGAGGACCTACTGACCGTAGGGGTGTCGACTGTCTCCAGGATCGTCTGATAAAACACAGAAGATGCTTTAGAGTTCTGGGTCCAGCAGAACCCAGCAGGATCTCTCAGATTACCCACGCCAGCTGATTAGTTATGAATGTCTCAGCTGGTTGATGATTCATGGAACAACAACATTTTATGAGCTAAAGACCCAAGCAGGTCCGATCAGAACCAACAACACCACAAGTGTGGTGACAACCTCACTCTCAGCGACATGAGAGGGGAGGAGGGACCTCAGCAGCCACCTTGAGGTGGAGAGAGTGAGCAAACGCCTGGGGGTCCGCCTCAGGTAAGACCTCACCTGGACACTAACGCCACACAGCCACAAGACGGCTGAACAGCAGCTGGAGGCTGAGGAAATATGGGCTGTTACCCAGAATCCTCTGCAGCTTCTACAGTTGCGCCTCCCCCCCCAAAAAAAGAGCATTTCTCTAATCTGATGGCACCATCTAGTGGCTGACAAGCGTATCACACCAAGAGTCGGTCGACTCGGTAATTTAAGATGGCGACCGCACGTTTCTTGTTTATGTGCTTCTGTAGCCGACAAACAGAGCTAAACACGTTGTTTTACATTATTATTCTCATGTCGTGTTTTCATATATTTATATTTTAAAGACTTACTTGTCCCTGAAAAGTTCATCAACGCTGCATCAGCCGAGGTGCTTCCTTAAGTTTGAAGCACGTAAGCAGTAGTCTAACGCTACTGGTTAGTTCTGACCGGCGCTCAGTTTCCTATTGCAGGGATTTTACAGGGCAGGGGGCGGGCTTAGCAAAAAAAAAAGGGGGAAACTCCAGATTGCAGTTTTAATGTTTGACTGACACCCCCCACCACCAAAAAAAAGTGATCAGTAACTAGAAAAGATGAACTCACCTGGAATAAAGTCATCCTCTACCGGCGGAGGCAGCGGAACGGCGGCTGGAGACAAACAAAGACCATCCAATCAGCTAACAGATGACATCACTGATGACTCAGCAGAATGTCTGCATCATTCATAACAAACGTGTGACGAGCAGATTAGTAGCAGAGCCGTCAGTCCAGAGATTAATACAGACGAGTTTAATAGTCAACTGTTCTGTTAGTAAACACACACACACACACACACACACACACACACACACACACACACACACACACACACACACACACACACACACACACACACACACACACAGCACCAACCTTGGATTTCAGACTCCACATCCTGAGATCCAGAGGCTGCAGCACAGAAGCATCAACATTAAGGCGTTGTCATGCCAACAGCTGAGCTCACACAGGTGACAGGAAGCAGGTGAAGTGTGTGTTTGGTCAGATCTAAATGGGACTAGTCTGGTGAGGAGCCTAAAGATGGTGGCTCTCTAACCAGCGGTTAGTCAGGGCCCTGATCCCACCTGGAGATCATCTATCACCTGTTGTTTTTACGTACTCTTACTAGTGGACAGGTTTACGTGTCACACACCTGGAGCTGGTGTTTCAGACCAGGACGCCTCCCCTGGATGGTGGTTTTGTTTCTCTGCAGCTTGTTGGTTTGGTTCTTAGAGAAATGAAGACAGAAGCAAAAGCAGATGGATGAGGAAACATCTGTTTACATGAATGATTCAAAAACTCTTCAACCACCTCAGAGACACCGAGGTGAGGCATGTCTGACGCGATGCTGCCATCATCTGATCTCAGCATTTATCCATGGTCCCAGTCTAGCAGCCAATGGCAGGTTTAACCAGTTTAAACCAGTAAAACGACCCAGGTGTGATGTTTGTGGTGGTTCTGGTCGACTACCAGCTGCTCAGGTACCAGGTCAGCAAAAACCAGCCAGAAAACATCTAAGAGGTCATGAAGCTGCTCACCTGTTGTCTCTCCAGGTGAGCCTCGGCCCTGTGGTGCCCGCCCCTTTCCGAGTCCTGTTCAGGGTCCAAAAGAAACCAGAAACATCCGGTTTGATCGTTGGTGAAGAAACAACATTAAATACACCTGTCCTGTTTCCGTGGTAACACATGCTCCTGTTGCACTTCTGCATTTACCTTCTCTGCACACACACACACACACTTATAGATCTGGTTCTGGTAACCGGACCAAACACAAAAATGCTAGAGAACCGCTGATCCATAAACACTTAAACAGGAACGGGATCAGAGGTTCTGGTCTGGGTCAGGTGTTTCAACTCCCCATCAGCTCAGTTTTCCTGTAAGAGCTTTTATTCTGAAGTTTTTGACCCGATTTAAAGGAGTCATCACCTGAAATCTTCACTTTTCCACTTGAACAAATGTCTATAATGGCTTCCTAATGATGTTTCACAGGCTGAGAAGCCGATATTTAACATTGATGCGTTTGTTTAATCTTGCCTTCTTCAACCAGCTCACATGCACCCCACGAGCACGCGCACTCCAACACGAGAACTTGAGTTCTGGCCTATATGACATCACAAAGGTCGAATATAAACAAATATGAACCAGCAGCGACCAAACCAGCACAACAAAGCTCATTTCATAACGTGAAACGCATAAATTATGTCTTACCGTTGACGACTCGTGTTATAATCCGTGTTACGGGAAACAAAACTCCGATCGGTTTGTGTATTCCATCTTCACAACAGCATAAGAGCCAATGCCTGGCTGTTAGCTTGCTTTGTCCCAACTCAACAACAAGCGAGGGCGCCATTACGCACGAGGCGAGGCTCGGGCTCGTACATGCACGGTTAGATCCCGTAGGTCACTGCCAGGTCGGGTTCAGTTATAACTTTTGTTGTTTTGGAGCAAGACGCTGAAGCTGCTTCCTGCTTCCTTCCACCAATCAACGCGCTCCTCAGTCCCGCACGCGTCAGAGACAGCCGAAATATCGCGTGTGATCTCGCCAGAAAATATGCCCTTCACAATAAAGGATTAAAAAATCACATTTTTAATTTATTTTTCCAATAGAATTTATTTTAATGGTCTAAAAGACTATAATAGGACGTAGATATCCACGCTGTTATAGGTGATGACTCCTTTAAAGAGGTCTTGTTTTACTAAACTCACCTTTAGCATCCTGTCGTGCTGCCATGTGGGAACACTCCACACATGAACTTCCTGTTTCCCTAAAATGAGTCGTTTCAAAAAGTCCCCGTTTGTGATGTCAGGATAATTATCGTTGAACCCCACCCCCCACCCCCTGGAGGGGCAGCAGCTCTCTGAGCCCCCTCCTGGTTATCCAAGCTCCTCACCTCACCAGCCAATCAGAGGGTGTGGCCAGCAGTAGTTTGTTTTCCTAAAGTAACAGATTCCTGACAGGGCTCATTCTGGAAGCTCCTGAAACTGCTTCATGTGAGCGCCGACAGAACCGGTTTCATCTGCCACGATTAAACACTGATAACTGAGCTAGTTTGTTCTTTATTTACTTGGATCGGACTTCCTGCTACGAGCTTGAAACAGACAACAAAAACGAATTAATTCTCTTTGACACAGCAGGTACACAGTTCACGTGTCTATAAAAGGTAACCAGGGACAAAAATGACAGAAACAGCCTTTTCACTGAAACTGAAGTAAGTTTGAGTTTTACTCATGCTGAAGTGAAAGAGAGTGGATGCAGCATGACGCTGTGATCGGGTGTAACACGGTTACCACGCTGCTAAAGGAATCACACCCACAGGAGAGAAGATCTCATCTTTATTACGTGAGTCTCAGAGCCAAACTTTTCACCTCAATCAACAAAACAAATAAATACCATTTCAAACACTTTTATATCTATAATATTTGAGTTTAACAAGCAGGAAATCAGAAAAACGTCCATATTTTATCATCATATAGATGTAGTAGACCCAGCCATCTGACACAGTAAGCTGTTAAAACTCTTTAAGGACTGAAAACCAGGAAGAAGCAGGGATATCACGGTTTTCCTACGGATAACAAACACGTTAGGGAACACCTGACTCTTTCATGGGAGGAGCTTTCTTAACCCAAACAGGGTGACCTCCATTAGAGCTAACAGGTGTGCTCACCTGTAATAACACTCACCAGAGCTGAACAACGAGCCCAAACTAGCAGGAGCGCCATTAATACAGACTAGGGCTGGGCGGTGAACCGAAAGTTTATCGTCACTGAAATCTACGACCCTAACCGATATCGTTTTTCTCATGATGGTGAATTTGGTGATAAAAAAAAAGAAGACGTGAGTAGGTTACTGATGTTCATGGCCCCTTAAAGTGATGGTGTGTATTTACCATGGCAACAGGGGGCAGGTTATACCTAAATCAGTGCAAGCAAGCAGTATTCTTGGGTTCAAGTAAGACCTTTTGCGTCCCGTAGAAGGAAACACGGCGTCGCCCAGAGACTAGACCTGCTCCCGTGTATTTTAAACCTGATTTTTATGGTTGCCTGCTACGAAGCCACCAATATTTTTCAGCAACTGGGCATCATTTAATTCATTTTCAACAACATTTTCATGGATATTTCCAGAGATTAATGGTGAAAACTACACACTGTCACTTTAAGAAGCTGTGGAACAGACCAAAGGAGTCCGCGTCACAGCTAGTCGCGTGGAGTCACGGGGCTCCACCCCATCCAGTCTGCAAGATGAAGGAAAAAACCAGGAAATAGAGCATGATTCAAATTCGGTAGCATCAGTCTTCTTGTAGCTCATTAGCCTAGAATCAGTTGTCAAAGCAAAATGATTCTGCACGCGGCTTGCCAGGCTAGGAGTCGTCGCTCTGAGTCACTCGCGGGCCGCGGCTGGTTGCCGTTCGCAGCTTGTAGGTGCCTGCTGCTTATGGTAGCTCTGCTAGCTGCTGCTCGCCGCCTGGGTCCCGGCGCTTCGCGGTTAACGGTGGTAGATTTGGGTGAAGAGAAGCTTGTTCCAAAAAAATGCTTCATCAATCATTTGGTAACATTGTGGATTCAGCAAGGATGATGTGATGACAACAAAAGACAAATGAAGACGGTAGCACCAAGTCAAGGTACACCATCCTCCACCTTCAGTACAACCAGACTTTATACCCGACTACCCGACAATATTCACATGGTGCATCGCTTTGTAATATCCAGATTTAGAACATAAGAGATTGTATCTTGACTGAAATTCTTTTCCTTTTCTACTTGTTCAGTTGCTTTTTCAACCAATCTTAACCACGAAAAGTTCTTAGGACTGATTTTGAAGATTTTAAAGTAGGAATTAAAAATAATTCAAATGAACAGATCTGGGGGAAGTTCCGTCCTTTTGCCGTGATGTCAGGAATGGAAGTTCATCCTTTCTTCGGCTGGTCGACCATCTTCTCCCTCCTGACGGCGGTCGGAGTTCTGGGTTGGGAAACCTTTCTCCTCCCTGGTAGTTTGTTCCCGTCGGTCTTTGTGACATTTCGTTGTTTCCCCGGATCAGAGACCAGCTTTAGTGTTTCCGTAGGACCCTTTTCCTCAGAACCTCTCTCCTTTTCCAGCTTTGTTCTGTCCATCATTGGTTCGCTCTTTACTCTCTCCTCCTCCTTTTTCTCTGCCACTTCCTTCCCCGCTCCACCCTTTTCTTTCTCTAATCTCTCCTTCTCTTGGGTGATTCTAGCTCTCTCTCTTGCCATGCCTTCCTTCTCTTCCCGCTCCATTCTCTCTCTTTCTCTGGCACTACTCTCTCTCTCCAGTCTTTCTTTTGCAGCTCTCTCTCTGGCGCTCTTTTCCTTTTCCATTCTTTCTTTAGCCAGCCTCCCTTCCTGCTCCTTTTCTTTGGCCATTCTCTCTTTTTCTTTAGCGATGTGTTCCTTTTCTAGACTCTCTTCTTCTGCTTTCTCTCTAGCAATCCTTTCTTTCTCTACTTTCTCTTTTTCTACTCTTTCTCTCTCTGCCTTTTCTCCTTGCATTCTTTCTCTTTCTTTGGCAAGGCCTTCTCTTTCCATCCTTTCTTTCTCTTGTTGCTCCTTCTCCTGTTCGGCCTTCTGTCGTTCCCTAGTGAGACATTCTTGCTCCGATCTTTCTTTTTCTACCTTTTGTTGTTCCAGGCGTTCCCGCTCTTCCTGAACAGCCACTCTCTCCATCTCCCGTCTCTTTTCTTCTGCCCTCTCTGCCTTTTCCCTTTCCTTCCTCTCCTTCTCCATCATCTTCTCCAGTCTCCTCCGCTCCTTCTGCAGCTCCTTCCTAACAGATTTTTCCAGGTGCTTCACCTTCACCTCCCAGGCTGCCTCCCTCTTCTCCTCCTCCCAAGCCAGGTGAGCCCTGACCCGGGCCAGAGCCATGCGAGCGACCCTCTTGGCCTCCGTCTTCTCGTAGATCAGCCCCAGCTCGTCTCTTCCACCGGAGCGTTGCTCGGCTCCTCGACTGGGTCGCTTCTGAGGTTTGAGGTCAGATTCTTTAGAAACCAGATAGAACAGGTTATCGACCAATGAGTCAGGAGTGTTAATCCGTTAGCTTTATTGTTTAGCAGAGGATAAATGACACGGTAACGTTTAAACTCAGCATGCTGAAACCAAACCAACACAGCAGAGATCAGATCATGTTAACGCCAGAAACGCTCCAGCTGTATAACGGTTAAACGCACACACACACACACACACACACACACACACACACACACACACACACACACACACACACACACACTAAGGTACCTCTTCTTTCTCTCCTGAGAACATATCCTCTGAATTTCTTCTCTTCTGAAGCAGAAAACCTTTATAAATCAGCTGATATTTGAACAGAAATCCCAAACTAACAGCTGATTAAACCTAAAACCAGACAGAAACGTGTTAATGAACACGTTTAAAACGTGAATAGAACACACTCTCTCATTTTATTATTTTAGTGACACACACCTTTGATCCAGTAATGTGACAGGAGGTTTTATAAAAGTCATGTTAAAACAAACTTTAGTGATGTTTGACAAAGGAACCGGGCTTTAATTCCTCCTCTGAAGGAATCAGCTGATGTTTAACAGCTGTTAGACTCCAGCATCTGACTGCTTCCATTAAAAATGACTTCACATTCTCACAAGTCAACCCAACAAGCTAATCATAGCTGACAGAAACTGTCCAATCAGGCTTTGAGTCTCAGCAAACCCAACAGTTTAATAAAGAGTGAGTCTAGAATCCTGATTGGTCCAAACCAGAGCAGCAGATGCATGACAACTAAACCCTAAATCACCTCCGTCAGGGCGCCCCAGGGCAGCTGTGGCTACGATGTAGCTCATCACCACCAGCGTGTGAATGGGTGGATGATTGTGTTGTGAAGTGCTTTGGGGGGTTGTAGAACCCTAAGAAGGCGCTATACAAATACAGGCTATTTACCATAAATGTGTTGGTGGATTTCATACTAAACACAGCTGATTATATTTAATTTAGTTTCATAAGAAAAACACAATATTATATTAACGTTGGTGCAAACATTTATTATACACGCTTCAATACATTTCTAACAGAAAAACTCCATAAAATCCTCAAAAGTTTGTTTTCATTTTATAAAATTACTTTATGACACATTTTCATGGTTGTGGATTAGTGGGGAGTGAGTGGAGTCTACATGGGAGGGGTCTGTGAGGGAGGGGTCTGTGAGGGAGGGGTCTGTGAGGGAGGGGTCTGTGTGGGAGGGGTCTGTGTGGGAGGGGTCTGAGAGGGAGGGGTCTGTGAGGGAGGGGTCTGTGTGGGAGGGGTCTGAGGGAGGGCTCTGGGTGGGAGGGCTCTGTGTGGGAGGGGTCTGTGTGGGAGGGGTCTGTGTGGGAGGAGTCTGTGTGGGAGGGGTCTAAGTGGGAGAGGTCTGTGAGGGAGGGGTCTAAGTGGGAGGAATCTGTATGGGAGGGGTCTAAGTGGGAGAGGTCTGTGAGGGAGGGGTCTGTGAGGGAGGGGTCTGAAATCTTTCTTTCTCTACTTTCTCAGAAATCTGAATTATTGCCCTAGTCCGGCTGACGTCAAACCCAACTGGACAACTCTTAATCCAGCTCAGGTACCCAGATGATGCGGTTAAAAAACCAAACTTGTAGATGACATCCCAGCTTACCCAAGTTATGACCAGCCCGGCATTCCCCCTCCTGGAAAGGATGAGACCGTGGAAGCGGTCCTTTGATAATATCATTGTAACAATATAACATGTAAAACACCATCACACAGTACAGTATGTACCAAATAAGCTAGCTGCAGTGTTGTCCATTCCTTCGGCCATTGTGCATATCCTGTTTTTACTCCATCTGCTCCACTCCGACCAGTGATTGTTTACCATCTGTGTTTCTAACCGCAAAAATACCAAAATGAAAGGGTGAATGTCACCACCTACCGTAGCGGAGTGGAACACTCTTCATTCGAGAGTTGGGTTTTTTAACGTACTAATGTAATCTCTGGTTAAGGTATTAGCTCAGTTACTGCTGTAGCTCAACTTCAGTCAGCACGTAGCCACACCGAGTGTGAGCTTTTATAGAAATAACCTAATGAATGAATTCAGGAAACGTCAAATTCTTCTTCCTGTTTGACGGACACATCAGAACCGGCTAAATATTTACACAATTAAACGTTTTCATGAAAGTACAAATGTTGTCCCGGTTTTTCTCCTACAGAACTCTGTTAGAACCCGTCTGGGTCTGCGGTGGAAATCAGATCTTCAGAGACACCTCCATCCTCACCAACTGGACCGGTTTCAGTCTGGTTCTGTATGATAACACCTGCCTTCTGTTCACCTACTGGTTCTGGAGGTCCAGTATGACCCCTTTAACCTCCACATCATTCGAAGAGGCTCCATCTGCTTCCCCCTCCTCCTCCTCCTCCTGGCCTTGCTCTACGGGTGGAGAAACTACATCATAAAGGAAGGTGAAGAAGCCATAGATCCAATCAGAACCCTCCTCTGCTAAAATATTTAGAACCTCTTCAAGCGACTCAGCATTGGCAGTACCAGGGCCATCTTTGGTCAAGCCTGACGAGAGAGAGGAAGAGAGAAAAATATGGGGGGAGGAAAACAAGATGGAGGAGGAGGAGGTGGGTTCAGAAGTAAATGATGAAGAACAGGAAATAAAAAAAGATGGTGGAAGGATGACCACAACAAACCCAAGAAACAAAATCAAAGATGATAGATGAGAAGAGAAAGATAGTGAGTTAGAGATGATCCATCAACATCAAATCAACATTTTCTCTCAAACTCCAACTCGTCAGGTGACTCATCAGCTGCAGACGCAACACAAAAACCTCCAGCTGTGACTCGACTTCCTGTTGACTCTCGATCGGCTGATCGGTTAGGACATAGATATCATATAAACACTAGATGCCTTAACTGGGAGTCGACAGCGTCCCTACACGGCGGCCATCTTACCTCGGACAGCTTACGTTCCGTTCTCAATGGTAGCAGATGGAAGGTGAGTGAACAACTTAAACAAAAACACTCTTAACTCGATTAAATATTAACGGATTTACAAGCGGGTTGCATTATTACAATCCTTATAACACATAGGCTTGATATGACATACTTTAACATTTTTAAATTAACGGGCCAACTCCGTCATATTTTACAGCCACATCTCTGGCGTTTATAACAAACCAAACCGTTTGAAATTTGGTTGAAAATTGAGCAAGTTAGAGTTATTTAAATAGTACATTCACCATTGACACCAATGTTACGAAAGGGGGCAGCTGTCCGAGGTAAGATGGCCGCCATGTAGGGACGTTCGTCCAATCGACGAACAGCGCGTGTAAGGCATCTAGTGACATATATGATATCTATGGGTTAGGACACAGACGTTCCTGAGCTTCCTGTTACAGATGAACCAGCTCTAGGTTTGTGTCACATGACTCCTGATTAAAGCATCCCACTGATAAACAGAAACTATGGTTCATAAAGGAAATGATGTGAAGATGCTTAAGACATCATAAACTAAAACGCTGTTGTTCAATCGGCTCAACTTCACCAGATTCTGTTGATGCTGAAGAGGAAAGAAGTCAAAACCCAGCAGGACGACTTCTTCTTTCCTCAGCTCTGATCCTGGGTCAGGAGTTCAGGACCTTTATGTCGCGGTAGATCCAGAAACACTAAATAGGTTCGTTAAAGCCAGGTGAGAACCTCCGTTGTCCTAGTTTGAGGTCCACTGAGTTACTGAGCCCAGTGAAAGTTTCCTTTACTTCTGCTTGAACTTTGACCCAGGAGATGTCCACCTATCAGAACCAGAGGCTCCTAGGAGTTGGTTCCAGCTCCTCCATGTAGACGTTCACCAGAGAGGGTGAAGCTGAAGATCTCATGCTTCTGTATGTAGATGTTATCTTTATATTTGATGGTGTCAGGGACAAAGTCCCAACAGGGTCCAGATCCAAGTTTGAATCAGATTAACCAAGTTTTGATTGTGGAGTTCCACAAGGCTCAGTTCTTGGTCCCATCCTGTCTAACATGAATCTGTTGTAATTCAGGTGTCTCACCACACAACCCAGCGTGTCTCACCTAACCTTAAACCCACAACCTTCCAGCTGATCTAGAGTGGCGTCACGTTTCTCCAGTGATTAGTTACTGGAAGTTTATAATTATTGCAAAATGCGAACAAACTCATTTAGGAATGAGAGCCCTTTAGGATCGCCATGGTGACACAACATATGACATCAACATAACTGCACATGGGTTGTTTCCAGTTTAAAACTAGAAATCAAAGACTCATCGTGACTCTGTACATGTGTGTTACTTAGTTACAGCAGCAACACACACACACACACACACACACACACACGCTCCACCTGACTGGTTAAAGCTCCTCTGCCATAATGACTCAGAAAACTCGGTGCTGTTGTTTCCTGAGCCGACTCCCTACGGTGACGGGGGCCAGTACTGCGACTGTTTCTTCTGAGGACGTTTGAATACTCTTTACACTTTGTTCACAGGTAATCTACCTCTGGCCAGTGGCTTTAGAGGAAAATGGGCAAAACAACAGGAAGTAAGCAGGAAAATCAAAAAGGACTTGCCGAGCAGAACTTTGGCATCATCAACATCAAAGTCTCCGTCTCCATCGGTGTCGTAGGCCGCCAGTTTACCTGGAGAAGGGGAAGGCAGTTTTTACTGAACGTACCTTGATTTAGCTTTCTTTCCTGTAAACGTAATAAACTTGATGCATTTCTTTATTTAAAGGATGTTTTGGTGACAGAAACATCTTCATAAGTACAGGTGCATCTCAGAAAATATGAATGTGGTGAAGAAGGTAAATGCTGCTGGTGTAACACCAGTGCTGGGCAATGTGGCCTCAAATCATTACAATACATTGAGCAGTTCAACATGATAGCGATAAATGGATGATAACTGCACCACACAAAAACAAAGTTGTCCAGTTGATGGGATTGTGGCAACATAACTGCTCCACAGACCATTTTATTGATAGTTTCAATCCCCTAAATCAGGGCGTGGAAGATCACCGGGCTACCCGGATGTGAACAGTCCTTACCCTATGTAGGCCCTGTGGAGCCGATGCTAGTGTGGAAGCACCATTAGTCGTTTCTCTACCTCAACACATTTGATTTTATTTAGCATGTGATCACCAGGTTGATCCGGTGACCTGGGGCTCCAAGCAAGATCTCACCTCATGGGGTAGCCACGATATTGAGAACAGTGAGGAAACAGCCCAGAACTACACGGGGGGAACTAGTCAATGACCTGAAGAGGGCTGGGACCACAGTAACAAAGGTTACATAGTAACACACTACGTCGTCATGGATTAAAATCCTACAGCGCTCCAAAGGTCCCCCTGCTTAAGCCAGCACACATCCACACCCGTCTGATGTTTGCCACAGACCTTATGGATGATCCAGAGGACTGGAAGAACGTCATGTGGTCAGATGAGAGCTGGTATAAACACCACTCACCGTGTTTGGAGGGAAGAATGCTGAGATGCATCCCAAGAATACCATACCCACTGTGAAGCACAGGGGTGGGAAGATTATGGACGACTGATCCGTAATAAGGAAAGGGTGAACGGGGAAATGAATCATGAGATTTTGAGACAAAACCTCCTTCCACCAGCGAGAGCACTGATGATGAACCATGGCTGAATCTTCCAGCTTGATCCACAACACACCACCCCAGCAACGAAGGAGTGGCCACGTAAAAAGGTTTACAGGGTTTGGAGTGGCCTAACCGTTAGGGGTGGGTGCATTTCATCGATGTGACGATGCATCGCAAAGCTTCACGTGAGGATTCAGAATCGATTAATGAACGTCGATGCTTAAAAAAATAAATAACGTGAAAGCTTTGTTGCAAAGCCGGTACTGAAAAGAAAATACACGTAACCGGAGCCTTAACAAATGTAAGTTATTTGTTTTTGTGTAAGGAAGATGCTTTTTACTGGCGCACAATGTGGTAATCTAGGTGCTGTGGAGGAAAATAGAGGAACCAGCAGAAACGGTCCAAAGTTTGGGATCAAACGCGCAGCTACGGGCAGATTGGCTAATGCTAACTAAGCTAGCGGATAGCAGACTCACGCCGTGGGTTCCAAAGAACACGATGATCTTGGAACTAAGAATGACTAAACTCTACAAGTGGAAGAAAAGTCCCACCATCCTGTTTATTCGTAGCTGTCTGCAGCGCTATGGAGCAGAGCCCCAGCAGCTACCGGGACTCATGACGTTGCTGCTACGAGATTGCGCAACACACCGCTCCAGGCCTATGGCAAGCCGTTGTAGTATGTAATTCACAAACACTTCTATCTGTGAACGTAATTTAAACTGGATTAATGCCAACCCGTACATTATAGACATGCCACCATTACATTGTTACCAGTAGAAATGAAATGTTATTCAATATCTCAAAAGCTGTAAGACAGTTGAGGTGATAGCATGTTGTTTTGCATGTTATTGAACTGTTTTCTAATAATGTTCTGTTGTTAAATAAAGTAAAGGAAGGAGAGAAAAAATGTTTCCCTAGCAGGTTTTAAATGTTTAAAGCTTTCCCTGATCGAAGTTAAGTTGGTCAAAGTGCAAATATTTACACAAGTCCTACAGTCATAAAATAAGATTTTGTCTTTGAAAAATAGTTAAATGTAAAAAAAAAGTATTTAGTTACTGAGAGTAGTTTTAGAGGAACTGAGTTAATTGATAGGTTATTGATTTACAAATGTAGACAAAGAAGAAGACAATCAATCTCGTATGAAAAAAAGCATTAAAAATGTTAAAGGAACTAGAGGCAGGAAAAAAGAAACGATGCTCACGAGCGACGCGCCCGGCTCTGCGAGTAACTGCAGCCCAGCACGGGAGCGTGCACAGACGGCTATGTTACACAAACACAAAAATACCATTACCTGACCATCTTCACACGCTCTCACGCCACACCTCCAATATCTCACGCTGAAAAGGCAACTCCCCGCCGCTCTCACGGACAATATTGCGGCGAAGCAATCCACGCTGCAGCCCTGATCACAGCTAATGCTACTACTGTAGCATGATCACAGCTAATGCTACTGCACGCTAGCTCTCTCTGAGTCATCGGTGAGGTCAGATCATTGTCATCATCTCTAAACACAACCTATAATGTTTCTTACCTGCTCACTAGGAAATGAGCCATGGCAGCATCCTTTTTGAGCCCCAAAACAGGAGGACTAGGAACCAGCATGGATTGAACCCGACAACTCCACTGAAACTGGCTCAATTCTGTGTCAACTAAACTCTGGCTCATCCCTTTAGCTAGAAACCCTTTTCTGCCTGAGTGATTTAGAGGCCAGAGTCTGAAATACAAACTCAAGGTGTTATGGTACCAAACATCAAAACAACTCCTTCAGATGGTCTGAAGAACAGCTGATCCAGAACCAGTTCAAAGGATTACAGGAAGTCTGGCTGCTGCAAGGAAGGGGATGAGGACCGGATCAGGGGTTCTGGACTGGATCAGGGGTTCTGGTCCAGTTTAGGGGTTCCAGACTCTGAGAACGTGACAATAATCAACACAGAATGTGTGAGAGAGGCATCAGAGAGGAAGGATGTGGTGACAGCGACCTTGGTGTCAGTCACACAGCAGATGAGTGAAAACCACAAACCTACCCCGAGGAACAGAAACCAGCCCTCAGTTCCTCAGAGTCAGAGTTCTGGTCTCCAGCTGTGAGACGGTTTCTAACTCACACCTCTGCAGACACTAAACATCTCCTCAGAGACACCCAGGCTACGGTCGATTAGCACCGGCCTGTTGAGATTTTAGCTACAAGTCCTTCATCTTCAACACTCTCCAGGAAGCTGTGATGTAAGCTAAGGCTGAAGCAGCCTCTGCTAGAGCTTCTTTATTTCACCCTGCTGTCTGAAGCAGGAGAACGACTGCTGCAGATGCAGTCTGAATCGTGACCATACCTTGTAAAACGTGAGAAAAGTTCATACGAAACTCCTGAGCTCTCGCTGCATGCAGAAAGAGAGAAGGAGAGGAGCAGGGGTGAAGACAGAGGTCAAAGTTCAGAAACACCACACAAGAACTCAGGTGTGTTGAGTAAACACACCTGAGTTCCTTCTAACAACAAGGTTTAAATCAGTTTTCAGATCAAATCTAACAACGCACCGATGACGCTGTCGTAGTCCACGATGTTAAAGTAGACCACTGCCATGGAACTCCAGACTCCCAGCAGAGCCAGAACCACAATCCAGGTGAACATGGAGTACTTTGGACCTCCTCCTGCACCTCCTTCGGTCCTCTTTCCATTCTTGTTGTCCACCGGTGCCGTCTTCCCCTCTGCAGACATGAACATGAATTTTTACTCCTCTACAAAGTTTATTACCAGTAACCTGAGTTCTTTTGCCTAGGAGTGATAACAAAAATAAACAACAACTCGGTGCTGTTAAATAGCAAAAAGAAAGAAAGCAGAAAGTATAAACGATGAAAACAATAAAGACTACAACAACACTGGGCGCGGCCATCTTTAAAATTGTGATCTCGGGGTTGTCTGAAACAAACGAGCTCGCAGCTCGGAATTCCGAGTTCATTGCGTCATTTCCGGTTAACTTATCTCGGAAAAACGAGTTCCGAGGACAACTGGAACGCACCATGAGCTTACAGCTAGTCAGAGCTAAAGGCTAATTTGAGATCATAGCTATTTAGAGCTATAGCTAAGGAAGTAGAGCAGGTTGTCCAGTAATTGGAAGGTTGCAGGTTTGATCTCGGCTCCCGCAAGAGAATGCTGCTGTTGTGTCCTTGAGCAAGACACTTAACCTGACTGGTGGTGTTTGGAGGGGACCGGTGGCACCAGTGTACGGCAGGCCTCGCCTCTGTCAGTGCGCCCCAGGGCACCTGTGGCTACATTGTGGCTCATCACTACCAGCTCATCACCTGAGCTAAAGGCTAGTATGAGCTAAAGGCTAGTATGAGCTAAAGGCTAGTTTGAGCTAAAGGCTAGTATGAGCTAAAGGCTAGTATGAGCTAAAGGCTAGTTTGAGCTAAAGGCTAGTATGAGCTAAAGGCTAGTTTGAGCTAAAGGCTAGTTTGAGCTAAAGGCTAGTTTGAGCTAAAGGCTAGTTTGAGCTAAAGGCTAGTATGAGCTAAAGGCTAGTATGAGCTAAAGGCTAGTATGAGCTAAAGGCTAGTATGAGCTAAAGGCTAGTTTGAGCTAAAGGCTAGTATGAGCTAAAGGCTAGTTTGAGCTAAAGGCTAGTATGAGCTAAAGGCTAGTATGAGCTAAAGGCTAGTATGAGCTAAAGGCTAGTTTGAGCTAAAGGCTAGTATGAGCTAAAGGCTAGTATGAGCTAAAGGCTAGTTTGAGCTAAAGGCTAGTATGAGCTAAAGGCTAGTTTGAGCTAAAGGCTAGTTTGAGCTAAAGGCTAGTTTGAGCTAAAGGCTAGTTTGAGCTAAAGGCTAGTATGAGCTAAAGGCTAGTATGAGCTAAAGGCTAGTATGAGCTAAAGGCTAGTATGAGCTAAAGGCTAGTTTGAGCTAAAGGCTAGTATGAGCTAAAGGCTAGTTTGAGCTAAAGGCTAGTATGAGCTAAAGGCTAGTATGAGCTAAAGGCTAGTATGAGCTAAAGGCTAGTTTGAGCTAAAGGCTAGTATGAGCTAAAGGCTAGTATGAGCTAAAGGCTAGTTTGAGCTAAAGGCTAGTATGAGCTAAAGGCTAGTATGAGATTACAACTAGTCTTCCAAATCAAATCCCTGCAGGAAAACAGGAAGGAGTTCTTGTTTCTTCTTAAATCACCTGCAGATAAAAGACGTGTGAAGACACGTGTACAGGAGAGTTTTAACACAGAAATGTAATCAACATACATCCCAAATATTTTATTAAGATCTCAACCTGTGAAAAACGTAGCAGGAAATGTTTCTCTTAAAATGCTAAGACCAGCTGAGTAAAATGATAAAACATGGAAAGAAAAGATGGAATGAGTCATCAAAAAGGAAAAGTTGAGGGGAGAGAGGGACAACATGGCCTTGAGAGTGAGAGAGATCAGCTGTTGGAGGATTTAATGTCTAAAGTTAAAAATAACAGCTGTTAGTTTTGTGTCACACTTTCACCCAATTAATCAGTAAAAATGTTAAAATAAGAGTTCAGAACAACCCTGATCTTGAACGTGTGTGTGTGTAAATTACAGCTATACAGCTGCATCACGTCCTGTTAAACAGTTAATGACACCAGATGAGCCACTAACCCAGTTAACAGGTTCAGGCAGGTTCTCGTTACCAGGGTTCTGACTCAGGATGTCCCTGGTCCAGGGACTCAGGTAGTCCTGTTTACGTCCGTCAGCCTGCTGGCTGTACTGATGTTTGTGGGTCAGGGTCTGGGTCAGTGACGTGTTAGTTCTGATGAATTCAATATCATCTCCTTATTAGAAGCTTTTACTTTGAAAATCAGCAACAAGAAGTTTTAATTTACAATAAAAGCCCAAACATTCAGACAGCACCACGTCAAACCAAGACAGAACCTTACCGGACTCCTCCAGATGAAGAACCTCCTCCTTATTAACGCCTCCTAAACAAACCAGATTGGACCTGAACAAACCAAACCAAACCAGAACCAAACCTCCTCCACCTACCAATCCTACCTGTCTCCTTCACCACAAGCTGCACCTCCTCCTCTGCATGGATCTCCTCTACAGGAGCAGCAGGAGACGGGGAGGCGTAGGGGGCACTGTGCTGGCGGTACCGCTGCATGGACTGTCTCAGGTCAACAGGGCTGAACTGAACAGAACTCTGATCCCGAGCATAAAGTCAATTCTGTGATCATCAACAACCCAAAACTCAAAGATTACTGAGAGCCTCTCCGACCTTCAGAAACACCTCCCGGAACCAGAACCACGGCGGTGATGAAGAGAGAAAAGTAATCCTAAAAACACAAACAAAAGGTCGTCGTGACACTGGCAGGAGCTCCTCCTCTTCTTCACACCAGGCATTGTGGGTCTGCAGAACCTCTAGAACCCGATCCAGTCTATTATTAGTGCTGACAAACCCCAGTGACGTTCAGTGAGTGCGTTGGATACCTGAGAGGGAGGAACAGCCCTCTGGGTCACCTTCCCTTCTGATCTCTGTCCCCTTTGCTGGGATCAGAAGACCAGGACCAGAACCTGCACCAGGACCAGAACCACGACCAGAACCAGCAGCCTTCAGCCTCAGCTGATGGGGAAAAAGTTAATCTGATGCTCTTTTAAAGTTTCAACACCAGACAAGTTAAGTGAGAGAATTTTATTTTGTAAATGAAACCTGTCTTGAAAACACACGCACGCTGCACGCACGCACGCACGCTGCACGCACGCACATCTTTGAGTATCACAGGAAATCCTGAAACCACAACAGAGTGAATGCAGGTCAACACACTCCCACATAAAATGCGTTTTCTTAGTTGTGCAGTAGAATAACTAGAAGGAACCCGGATGAGAGCATCTCTGGTTGATGAACGGGTTACAGATAGAAGTGAGAGTTTTCACAACAGCAGCTCATTATAAAAACAGCCCATCATGTTAGCTTCTGCTAGCAGCAGAATGGAAACGGTAGCTAAGCTAGCTTACCGTCCCACCAAACTCCATTCAAATTTCGGCGATTTAAGTTGTGCGGTGGAGAAAATGACCTAAAATGATAAATACAAAAACAGCACGAACGGACACATATTAACGACAGTTTGGGCCCGAATAACAAACACAAACCCTGCTTATTTTTTATTACATTAGCTAAGTTTGTTTGCTAGTTCTGGACGCTCAGCTAGACGCACTTTAGCCTGTCGGAACCGCGCTGGACCGAAACCTGAAAGCTTCACGAACTGTAAACACTGTCAAGGTGATTTTCTGTTTCATGTGTTTTATCATTAGTACGCACGACAAATTTAAACTAAAGAATTTCTACAGGAGCTTAGTGCGGAGGACAGAGGGGCTGAGAAATGATGAAAACCGCTACTGACCTTTTCTAGAGTGGCTTTTTGAATTCTTCCTCTGCGCCATTTCTCTGTTAGTTCCTATAAAAGCTGCAATTTTAGCGCGGCTGCTGTCTAAACTCCGCTCGTTGATGCGGAGCTTCTCTCTGATGAATCTGGACTTCACCAAAGATCACGTCTTCACCAGCAAAGCCAAAGTCCATGGTAACCGTGCTTGGCTTCCTTTTGCACCAATCAGAGACCTAGGTTCATACTGGAGGCGTGTCTTAAGGCGGGTTCTCCAGATATTTGACCAATCACACACTGATACAACTTCCCAGAATCATCCCATTCCTTTGGAAAGGAGCAAGAACGTGGCAGAAGAAGATGAGTCTAAACGAGGAAGGGGCGGGGAGATTAATGCTCAGATCAATAATCAGATTGATGCTCAGATTAATACTAAGATTGATGCTCAGATCAATAATCAGATTGATGCTCAGATTGATACTAAGATTGATGCTCAGATCAATAATCAGATTGATGCTCAGATTAATACTAAGATTGATGCTCAGATCAATAATCAGATTGATGCTCAGATTGATACTCAGATCAATAATCAGATTGATGCTCAGATTAATACTCAGATCAATAATCAGATTGATGCTCAGATTAATACTAAGATTGATGCTCAGATCAATACTAAGATTGATGCTCAGATTAATACTAAGATCAATAATCAGATTGATGCTCAGATCAATACTAAGATTGATGCTCAGATTAATACTCAGATCAATAATCAGATTGATGCTCAGATTAATACTCAGATCAATAATCAGATTGATGCTCAGATCAATACTAAGATTGATGCTCAGATTAATACTAAGATCAATAATCAGATTGATGCTCAGATCAATACTAAGATTGATGCTCAGATTAATACTCAGATCAATAATCAGATTGATGCTCAGATTAATACTCAGATCAATAATCAGATTGATGCTCAGATCAATAATCAGATTGATACTCAGATCAATAATCAGATTGATGCTCAGATTAATACTCAGATCAATAATCAGATTGATGCTCAGATCAATACTAAGATTGATGCTCAGATTAATACTCAGATTAATACTAAGATTGATGCTCAGATCAATACTAAGATTGATGCTCAGATTAATACTCAGATCAATAATCAGATTGATGCTCAGATTGATACTCAGATCAATAATCAGATTGATGCTCAGATCAATACTAAGATTGATGCTCAGATTAATACTCAGATCAATAATCAGATTGATGCTCAGATCAATACTAAGATTGATGCTCAGATTAATACTCAGATCAATAATCAGATTGATGCTCAGATTAATACTAAGATCAATAATCAGATTGATGCTCAGATCAATACTAAGATTGATGCTCAGATTAATACTCAGATCAATAATCAGATTGATGCTCAGATTAATACTAAGATCAATAATCAGATTGATGCTCAGATTAATAATCAGATTGATGCTCAGATTAATACTCAGATCAATACTAAGATTGATGCTCAGATTAATACTAAGATCAATACTAAGATTGATGCTCAGATTAATACTCAGATCAATAATCAGATTAATACTCAGATCAATAATCAGATTGATGCTCAGATCAATAATCAGATTGATGCTCAGATTAATACTCAGATCAATAATCAGATTGATGCTCAGATCAATAATCAGATTGATGCTCAGATTAATACTCAGATCAATAATCAGATTGATGCTCAGATCAATAATCAGATTGATGCTCAGATTAATACTCAGATCAATAATCAGATTGATGCTCAGATCAATAATCAGATTGATGCTCAGATTAATACTCAGATCAATAATCAGATTGATGCTCAGATCAATACTAAGATTGATGCTCAGATTAATACTCAGATCAATAATCAGATTGATGCTCAGATTAATACTCAGATCAATAATCAGATTGATGCTCAGATTAATACTCAGATCAATAATCAGATTGATGCTCAGATCAATAATCAGATTGATACTCAGATCAATAATCAGATTGATGCTCAGATCAATACTAAGATTGATGCTCAGATTAATACTCAGATTAATAATCAGATTGCTGCTCAGATCAATACTCAGATTGATACTCAGATCAATAATCAGATTGATGCTCAGATCAATACTAAGATTGATGCTCAGATTAATACTCAGATCAATAATCAGATTGATGCTCAGATCAATAATCAGATTGATACTCAGATCAATAATCAGATTGATGCTCAGATCAATACTCAGATTGATGCTCAGATTAATACTCAGATCAATAATCAGATTGATGCTCAGATCAATACTAAGATTGATGCTCAGATTAATACTCAGATCAATAATCAGATTGATGCTCAGATTAATACTCAGATCAATAATCAGATTGATGCTCAGATCAATANTATATCGTCCAGCAAAATGTGTTATCGTCCCAGGCCTATTCCTAAATGTATTAAATGATTTTTTTCTTCAAACTTCTACACACAACGCCCCATAATGACAACATGAAATAAGTTTTGAGATTTTTGCTCTGAGTACATCAGATCCATGTTAATAATAAAAATCATTCAATAATAAGAATCTGTAGAAAAAACGGCCCAACAGAATCAGACCTGTGATATCTATATTGTAAGGCTAAAGGGAATCTGGAATCTTCTGAGTTTCATAACTTGGTGTCTGGTAGGCCTCTGTCTTTGAAACAGAAGCTAATGTAAAGCTTAAAGGCTCGTCTTCCTTTGAGCTAGACGTTACCTTTTTATTTTGTTGTTAAAATTGGATCATGAAGGCAGCATGACGGGAGACTCTGGCTACTATACTGCTTACATGGTAGTAAATGTACTACAGCACTAGAACTAGGGGTGGGTGCATTTCATCGATGTGGCGATGCATCGCAAAGCTTCACGTGAGGATTCAGAATCGATTAATGAACGTCGATGCTTAAAAAAATAAATAACGTGAAAGCTTTGTTGCAAAGCCGGTACTGAAAAGAAAATACACGTAACCGGAGCCTTAACAAATGTAAGTTATTTGTTTTTGTGTAAGGAAGATGCTTTTTACTGGCGCACAATGTGGTAATCTAGGTGCTGTGGAGGAAAATAGAGGAACCAGCAGAAACGGTCCAAAGTTTGGGATCAAACGCGCAGCTACGGGCAGATTGGCTAATGCTAACTAAGCTAGCGGATAGCAGACTCACGCCGTGGGTTCCAAAGAACACGATGATCTTGGAACTAAGAATGACTAAACTCTACAAGTGGAAGAAAAGTCCCACCATCCTGTTTATTCGTAGCTGTCTGCAGCGCTATGGAGCAGAGCCCCAGCAGCTACCGGGACTCATGACGTTGCTGCTACGAGATTGCGCAACACACCGCTCCAGGCCTATGGCAAGCCGTTGTAGTATGTAATTCACAAACACTTCTATCTGTGAACGTAATTTAAACTGGATTAATGCCAACCCGTACATTATAGACATGCCACCATTACATTGTTACCAGTAGAAATGAAATGTTATTCAATATCTCAAAAGCTGTAAGACAGTTGAGGTGATAGCATGTTGTTTTGCATGTTATTGAACTGTTTTCTAATAATGTTCTGTTGTTAAATAAAGTAAAGGAAGGAGAGAAAAAATGTTTCCCTAGCAGGTTTTAAATGTTTAAAGCTTTCCCTGATCGAAGTTAAGTTGGTCAAAGTGCAAATATTTACACAAGTC
>SSNS01000763.1:86340-98231 GCA_006937985.1 Aphyosemion australe | reverse complement strand
ATACTCAGATCAATAATCAGATTGATGCTCAGATCAATACTAAGATTGATGCTCAGATTAATACTCAGATCAATAATCAGATTGATGCTCAGATTAATACTCAGATCAATAATCAGATTGATGCTCAGATCAATAATCAGATTGATACTCAGATCAATAATCAGATTTATGCTCAGATTAATACTCAGATCAATAATCAGATTGATACTCAGATCAATAATCAGATTGATGCTCAGATCAATAATCAGATTGATACTCAGATCAATAATCAGATTGATGCTCAGATCAATAATCAGATTGATGCTCAGATCAATAATCAGATTGATGCTCAGATCAATACTAAGATTGATGCTCAGATTAATACTCAGATCAATAATCAGATTGATGCTCAGATTAATACTCAGATCAATAATCAGATTGATGCTCAGATTAATACTCAGATCAATAATCAGATTGATACTCAGATCAATAATCAGATTGATGCTCAGATCAATATTCAGATTGATACTCAGATCAATACTAAGATTGATGCTCAGATTAATACTCAGATCAATAATCAGATTGATGCTCAGATCAATACTAAGATTGATGCTCAGATTAATACTCAGATCAATAATCAGATTGATGCTCAGATTAATACTCAGATCAATAATCAGATTGATACTCAGATCAATAATCAGATTGATACTCAGATCAATAATCAGATTGATGCTCAGATCAATAATCAGATTGATGCTCAGATCAATAATCAGATTGATACTCAGATCAATAATCAGATTGATGCTCAGATTAACAGCTAAATGACAATAGGGAGTCCACAGCACTTGGTTTATTCAGCTAGAGCCAAACTACCAATGATAAATGACCCCCACTTGTACAGTGCCTTTCAGAGTGTGGTACTATGACTGTAGACGTCCTTATCTTTATAGGCAACTATAAGATGTGGATTAGAAAAAAAATCAAATAAATTAAAAAGTGAATTTTTTTCTTGTGGAAATTGAAAACATTTAGATGAAAGTCTGTAAAAAGTTTTTCTGACCCTTTTCTTTATTTTCTGTCTCTCTTCTGTTTCTATTGCGTAAGAAACACACATCTTTAATAAATACATCACTAAAGAATCACTAACGTTTTCTGATTGGTATTCATTTCTCCCTGATGTTTAAAGAATGCAGGACACAGGTACTCACACCTGCACAGGGATCATAGTTAACCTGTCTGAGCTTGCACTTCAAAGCGTTAACCTGAAGAGGGCGCTGCAGCTTCATGACAACATCTCGTGAGAGGGGCTGTCCCTCCTGATTTATGTGTGCGTGCGTTGCGCAGCAACAGCAGCATCACCCAGCTGCTGCTGTAACAAAGGTGCAGAAACTCAAAACTACATTTGTGTTGATTTCAGTTATTAGCAGACAAACAGGGTCACCGAGCTGGTGCCCACCCCCGTCTTCTACAAATAGCACAACTCAGAGACCAGAGTCAAAGACAGTTTCTTTCTTCTGTATTTTTTTGATATTTGCATTGATAAAAATTTGAAGATGTCAATATTTTAAAAAAGCATTCAAATATTATCCTGGTAAGCCATCCGTTTGCTCCTGCTACAGTCTGTCTAGACCTATTAACATATGTTTATCATAAAGTTTAGTCAAACTGATTTATTCTAGTTCAAAGGTCCTTCATAAATACATAAAGCAGCTCTCAGGTTGGTGAGTCCTGGTCGAAAACGACTCAGAGGTTTTCACGGAGATTCATTCATTCATTAATGAATGAATTAATTAATTAAAGATTAATTCTCACAACTTTAACAGTTTACAGCAAATAAATCAATAAATGAGCTAATGCTCATTATTCAACAGGCACCATCACTGCAGGTTTTTAAGACAACTTTTTATCTTTTGGCTGATATGTGATATGGGTTTGATCTTTACCTTTTTATACTTGTTAATAATGCTGCTTTTATTTGTTATTATATATTATTACAGAGACAGGAAGAGACTGAACAAGCTAGCTACCAAAGCTAGCTCGGTTCTGGGCTGCCCGCTGGATTCTGTTGAGGAGACGTGTGAAAGGAGGATGCTGGGGAAGATGACCTCCATCTTAAGAAACCCCTCCCACCCACTGCACTCCACTGTGGAGGTCATGGACAGCTCCTCCAGAGGTAGACTGAGACATCCCAGATGTAAAACTGAGCGCTATCGTAGATCCTTCATCCCCTCTGCTGTAAGAGTGTATAACTCCTCAGTTTAAGCTGTGCTGGTATCATCCTGGTACACAATAACACCAATGCAATATTCATGTGTTCTATACTTGTGCAATACCGGATTCACACTGTTGTCTGTGTCTCTTACAGTATGCTGCATAGTGCTGGTACCAAGTTTGTTTTCATCTTTATTTGTGATTTTTTTAGTGATCTAAGATTACAATACTAGATTACCGCCTATGTGTAAATACATGTACCCTTGTTTTTTTATCTTCTAATTACCTTTTGAGTGATGGTGCTGCTGTGACAAGTGAATTTCCCCACTGTGGGATCAATAAAGTCTATTCTATTCTATACTATTGCTCTTGCATTGTATGCTGTGTTCAGCGCCTCGCTTAGGGGAAGGCGCTATATAAATAAAACTTCAAGGCCAGGTCCAAAAGGCAGAAACATAAATAAATAACTTTTCTTCATTTAATAAACATCTTTTTATTTAGGTATTTCAGACTTGATCAAGTTTAATCCCTGTGAAACTGGAACTATTTTCCCTGTGTAATATTCCCATTCCTCCTCTTATGCCTAAAGATGTTCCGATGCTCAGGAGACATGATGAAGAGTTCCAGGGTTTTCTTCTGTTCTCACTTTTATAAAAACGCAGTGAAATGGGTTTTGCAGGCGAGCCAGAGAAACTTATGATCCAGTCCAGAACTGATCCAATCAATCAATCAATCAATCAATCAATCAATCAATCAATCAATCAATCAATCAATCAATCAATCAATCAATCAATCAATCAACCTTTATTTGTATAGCGCCTTCCACACCCATTACAGGAGATCAAGGCGCTGAGAACAACATAAAATCATGATAAAATGAAATATTAAAACATTGAACAATAGAAAAAATACATAAAAGCATAAAAACATAAAAGCATAAAAACAGGCAGACATCAAGCGTTTTCTGGAAACGCTAGACGAACAAAGTGGGTTTTCAGCCTACTCTTAAAAACCAGCAAAGATGTAGACAGCCTAATTGACGGTGGCAGTTGGTTCCAGAGCGACGGCGCTAAGGCTGAGAAAGCCCGGTCCCCACGAGTCCGACACCTCGTGCGAGGGACCACAAGCAGGCCCTGATCAGAGGAGCACAGAGAGCGTGATGGCACATGCTTTTTCAAGAGTGCCGCTAAATAAGGAGGGGCGCCTCCCTGAAAGAAATGAAAAACAAACACCAAAACCTTAAAACGCACCCAATAAAAGACTGGAAGCCAGTGTAGGGAGGCCAACACTGGACTGATCTGGTCCCGTTTCCTGGTGCCAGTCAGAAACCTGGCGGCACTGTTCTGCACAAGCTGGAGGCGATGAAGTGTTGACTGACCAAGCCCAGCATAGAGAGAGTTGCAGTAATCTAACCTAGAGTCAAGAACTCCTGATCCAGTCCTGCACTCCTGATCCAATCCAGAACTCGTGATCCAGTCAAGAACTCCTGATCCAGTCAAGAACTTCTAAACCAGTCCAGAACTCCTAATCCAGAACCAATTTAAAGAACTACATCTGAACAAAAATAAATAAATAATTTTTTAATTACAGATAAAGTAAAAAATAAAATCTACCTAAACTGAACAGAGGTAGTAACTACTAACGACCACTAGGGGGAGACTGTTGAAAAGCTCACAGGAATCAGAAATGGTCAGGACCTGAGAATCAATCAATCAATCAATCAATCAATCAATCAATCAATCAATCAATCAATCAATCAACCAACCAATCAATCAATCAATCAACCAATCAATCAATCAATCAATCAATCAATCAATCAAAGCTTTTTTGTCACATGCACAGTAAAGAAGCAGACTTCGCTGCACAGTTAAAGTCTCACTTTGCAGTCTGTCTCAAAACAGGACTGGTTTAACATGTGGAGGTCATTTCAAGTTTCTCCCTCTTGATCTTTTTTGGCTGGTTTTCCACTCGTGCTAGTTTTGGCTTGAGTAATTATCTCTACTGGCAGCATGAGGCCATTCCTTAACCCTACAGAAGTTGCACAGGTTGTCCAACTTCTCCAGGATGGCACATCCACACGTGCTGCAGCAAGAAGGTTTAATGTGTCTCCCAGCACAATCTCCAGAACATGGAGGAGATTTCAGGAGACTGGCGGTTATTCTCGGAGAGCTGGACAGGGCCGTAGAAGGTCCACAACCCATCAGCAGGACCGATACCTGCTCCTTTGTGCAAGGCGGAACAGGCTGAGCACTGCTCGTGCCCTACAGAATGACCTCCAGAGGGCCACTGGTGTGAATGTCTCTACCCAAACAATCAGGAACAGACTTCATGAAGATGGCCTGAGGGCCCGACGTCCTGTAGTGGGCCCTGTGCTCACTGCCCAGCACCGTAGAGCTCCACTGGCATTTGCTCAAGAACACCAGAATTGGCAAGTCCGCCACTGGCGCCCTGTACTTTTTACAGACGAGAGCAGGTTCACCCTGAGCACCTGTGATAGACGTGAAAGAGTCTGGAGAAGACAAGGAGAACGTTATGCTGCCTGCAACGTCGTTCAACATGACAGGTTTGGTGGTGGGTCAGTGATGGTCTGGGGAGGCATATCCATGGAGGGACGCACAGACCTCTACTGCCTAGGAAATGGTGCTCTGACTGCCATAAGGTATCCAGATGAAATCCTTGAACCCTTTGTCAGACCCTACGCTGATGCAGTAGGTCCTGGTTTTCTCCTAATGCACGACAATGCCCGGCCTCATGTGGCAAGAGTATGCAGGCAGTACCTGGAGGATGAAGGAATTGAAACAATTGAATGGCCTTCACGATCCCCTGACTTAAACCCAATAGAACATCTGTGGGACATTATGTTTGGGTCCATTAGGCGGCGCCAGGTTGCTCCTCAGACTGTACAAGAGCTCAGGGATGCCCTCACACAGATCTGGGAGGAAATGCCACAAGACACCATCCGTTGTCTCATTAGGAGCATGCCCCGACGTTGTCAAGCATGCACACAAGCTCGTGGGGGCCACACAAGATACTGAAAAGCATTTTGAGTTGCAGAAATGAAGTTTTTGAAATAATGGACTAGCCTGCCACATCTTCATTTCACTCTGATTTTAGGGTGTCTACACAATTGAGCCCTCTGTAGGCTGAACACTTTTATTTCCATTAAAAGACTTGGCATCCTTTTGTTCCTAAGACATTGCCCTGCCGTTATTTGTATAGATATCCAACTTCATATTGAGGCTAGCTCCAGGATGGCCATCTTTGTGGAGGCAGCCCAGCAACCGCGTTTCTCTTGCTAGCTTCAAATGAGCATGTAGCTAATGCAGCGCCGGCGCTCCCTAAACGCGCATCACGCGCAGTGCGTAGGGCACCGACTGGCCAGGGGGGCACCAAGCAATCAGGTTTATGAAGAAAAAAATTATATTAATTATAATATCAGCTACTGGACACCATGCACACAAACAACACTAAGAGGACCATTTAACTGGCGTTATTTCACACACAGAATCCCATCTGGCTAATTCAAGTTGATGTGTCTCTGTCTTGCCCGCTCTGGCTGTGAGGCCGCCGGGGGAGTGGTGCTGATAGGAAGGGCAGGCTCGGTTCTTTGTCCCAGAGCCGTGCCCTGACCGGCGCAGCGCCAAAATAACATGCTTATATTTAGAAATATGCAGCCACGTCACCAGCTGATTTGTACGTTTTAATTTACCGCTGCACCAGTGTGTTTTTTAATTTATGTGCAGAGACGAGCTAAACCCCTTCTCCGCATAACCAGGTTACGGAAGCCTGCAGAGGCCAAAATTCCTCAAACGTATTTTTCCCTAATGGCTGAAATGAATTAAAACTAAGATTCCAGCCACGTTTGTTTTCATAACTTTTAATAACTTAATGCTGATGGCTCACATGAACATAATGTGTAGTGGATGGAATTATGTCATGAAATTAGGTTAACATGAGAGATTTTCTTTCTTGGCAAAAAACAATTATGGGTTATATTGTGAATGACATGCCCTGCTGAAAAAAACCAGCATATGTTGTGTTTTGGATGCTGGTATGCTGGTCCAGCATTCGACAGTAGTCCAGAATGGGATGCTGTTACTTGGATTCTGGACTAGCATGCTAGACCAGGGGCCTCATTTATCAAATGTTGGTAGAAACGTTCCTATATTCCCTCCTACGGATGAAATTTAGAATGTGTGTACGAACAGTCAACGTCCTGATTTATGAAACATGCGGTGGCCTCTCGTACGCATGTTCCTGCACAATCGTCTGATGATAAATCCCACCTGTGCGCTTGCAGGAGCTCGTGCACATTTAACGTCATTTACATACAGAAACGCCCTCAATTAACCATATTTGGTCACAGTACGTCCTCAGATCGGGAGGGGATTCCCTGGGTTCTTCCCGGACAAAAAAGAAAAACTTTATTGACAGCGAGATCGAAGCACTGGACACTTGACAACGCGTGAATGATCAGGGAGCAGAGGAGGTTCTGGAGGTTGTTTTATTTGTAAAATAGAATCTGGACTGGAATCGGATCAGTGCTGCGCTCACGGAAGAGCCGTTCCCTCTGGAGTGCACTCTGCTCTGATAAATCCTCCAATAATAAATAAGAATAAGAAGAAACGATCTTTTATGTAGCGAATCTCAAGAAAAACCACGGGGCGCTTCCCAAGGTCAAAATAATTAAATTAAATTAAAACATAATAGATAAATAAATTCAAAATGATTTAAAACATCATAAAATGGGAAGAGTAAACATTGTGATTACAAAATAACACGAAATCAGCCGTTCTACAATGTCAGATTCCCGTGGGTCACGGGTGTTTTAGCTCCAATAATAATAATCCACCAAAATAATTATTTATTGGGTAAAATAATTAGTGGATGAGGAACACGCGTGGACCACTGAGACCGTCAGAATTGCGGTTCCCTCGTTCTGCCACTAGATGCTGTTCCTACGCATGGTCACAGCTGTTCTTATATTTAGGAACGTTTTCACGCACAAGTACAAATTGGTAAATACCACACAATGCATAAAATCGTTCCCACGCACGAAATACGCACAGATCTGTACGTAAGTACGGTTGATAAATGAGGCCCCAGAATCCAAAACACAACATATGCTGGTTTTTTCAGCAGCCCACACCTAGATGGAATTTAAATTATTTTACATGAATTATAGATAAAAGTTTCTGTGGGGCATTTGTAACATGTAGCTGTAACTCCTAGCTGATGATATATAGATAGATAGATAGATAGATAGATAGATAGATAGATAGATAGATAGATAGATAGATAGATAGATAGATAGATAGATAGATAGATAGATAGATAGATAGATAGATAGATAGATAGATAGATAGATAGATAGATAGATAGATAGATAGATAGATAGAACAGCAGTGCTAAAGTTTGTATAAAAAAAGTATAAAACTTAATGTGAAGAAGTTCTGGAGAGTTAGATGATTTTCTGGTTTTAACAAGTTCTTCCTAAAAAATCTTCCTCAAGAAAAGAAAACATGTTTTGAACAAGGGTCAGCTCCCTCTAAAGTCAAATGAATGAATAGAAATTAATAAATAACATGTAGTGGACAAAAAGTCTCATTCAGTACTTTAAAGGATGAGTCTTAGTTACACTTTCTTAATATTAAAGGTGCTATGTGGGAAATTCATAGAAATCATGGTAAAATTTGCGACTCTTTAGCGCCATGCAGTTCAGAGTAAGTATTGCAGCTACGGTGGCCCACTCAAAAAGGCAACAACTCCAGCGTTCACTCCAGCCATCTGGTTCGTTTTTTTATAAATAGCATGAGATTGATTTATTTCCAGTCTCTGTAGCCTAACCCACACAAAGCATATAACTACTCCACCAGTTAAAAAACATTTTTAATGACTGTTCAGTCTTAATGCATAATGCCACACGTACCCCCCGCCCCCCTCCCCCCCGCGGCGAGGCGGTGCGATCCGCCACCCCCCTCAGTCAACAAGCATCACGGCTGTAAACATTTCTAGGGGAAACACGGCTGTTAGCTGTTGTATCAACCTACCAGTCCTGAAGGAAGCTAGCTTAGCTGTCACCGATTCACACACGGAGGAGGGGTGGCATCAGCTGTGGCGTCCGGTGTCATGTGGATCAGAGCAGCGGAGTAAACAAGAGTCTGCCGGTTAGCCATCAGCTGATCGTGGCACACGGTGTGCGCCGCAGTGAAGATCGAGATGGAGCTAACATCAACCACTGGCTGTTTAGCGATCGGATAGCCGATGAGGTTTGGCTGGAGCCGGGGACACGCTGTGGAAATAAAGTACCGGTAACTAATGCTAATGTGGCTACCGGCTAGCGGACGACCGCTGAAGCGTGTTGGGAGAGACACGGCAGGCTGCGGTAAGAGAGGAGACTTTAATAGAAGGAACTTTCTTGAAGAAGGACTTTGGAACTGATACTTTGGGACCGGATTGGGAGCTTTATTATGAAGAAAAGAAATGATCAGCTGAGGTGAGTCAGGAACAACACTTGGAGGCTGGTGTCTAGCTGTTGCGGGCGGGGTTCTCATCATATGCAGCTGCTGAGTGTTGGAAATCAATAAGACCTGACATATTTGATGTGTCTTTTGATTTCATTGTTTGTTATTCAAACTAACAAAGTCCAGCAACAGTGTAACAGCTAGTCTCGTCTCTTTAGTTGCATTGTCAGACGCCATGCTTCCACTGCTGCCCTCTGCTGTTTCTTTCAGGTTACAGTCATAGTGCAAACGCGTAACTCAGAGCTCGTATGTCCCTAAATAGCTACCATATTTCAAGATGGAGGATGACCATGGAGCGTCGACCACAATTTATGTATTAAAAATGTCAAATTTGAAGCTGAGAGGAATATTTAGAATTGATGTTGGTGAGAAATATTAATGAAAAAGGACAAGTTTGTGCACTGGATGCACAGAATTTGGTAGTTAACAGGTACAAATATTACACACTGGGGCTTTAAGCCAAACCTAATATTTGAATACTGTATACTGTTTTTCGTTTTCAGTTCCTCTCCAATCATTTCATAGATCTTTCTTTAATAATAGTGGTGGAATTATTATTATTTTAACTTATTTTATTTATTTATTTAATTGTGTGGTGCTGTTGTTGAGGCAAAATTAGTTGAATGTTTTATTAAATATCAATCTACAGTCAGCGGGGACTACAGTCGTTAAAGACTTCTCCCTGGCCCTGCCTCCCACATGCCTCCATCTGAAAGGCTAGGTTATCCTGAGTTATCTCTGTAGTTATGCTGCTATAGGCTTAGACTGCTGGAGGACATACTGACCACTTTCCACACTCTGCTACTCTCTTCTACCACCACTCTCTAATTGCATTATTTCCTGTTATTTCAGCTGTTAACTTTATTTTCTCTCTAAGTGTTTTTCTCCCCAGAAGAAGCTACACTGGCGTTCTGCTGAGCTGTGGTGGCCTCATGGAGGGGGCCATCGGCTGGCACACTGCTGCCAACCACTGAACATTCTCCCTCTCCTGATATTACATCTCACTTTCTTTAACATAGAATGTGCTACTATTGGTTCACCTGTTGTAGCCATAGAAACACTACTTGATCTATATGGTGTGTGTGTGTGTGTGTGTGTGCGTGTGCGTGTGTGTGTGTGTGGGGTGTGCGTGTGCGTGTGTGTGTGTGTGTGTGTGTGCGTGTGCGTGTGTGTGTGTGTGGGGTGTGCGTGTGCGTGTGTGTGTGTGTGTGCGTGTGCGTGTGTGTGGGTGCGGGGTGTGCCTGTGCCTGCTCTGTCTTCTCAATCCCCAGTGAGTCGTAGCAGATGGCTGCTCATACTGAGCCAGGATCCTCTGGAGGTTTCTTCCTGTTAAAAGGGAGTTTTCCTTCCCACTGTCGCTACATGCTTGCTTAGTATGAGGATTGTATCAACACACAGTCAGTGTCTTGATGCAATCTGCTGGGTTCCTTATATAGGAAACTTTTTTACTGATTGGCTTAATGAACTGAACTGTATTGGAATGTTTACTTTGTGAAGAGCCTTGAGACGACTCTTGTCGTGATTTGGCGCTATAGAAATAAACTGAATTGAACTGAATTGAATCTGGTATCAGTATCGGCCCACAGGATCAGGATTGGTGCATCGCCAAAGGAGTTCTCGTGTAACCTATACAAATGTATTGTTGCAATGAGGAATGTTAAAAAAGGGGTTAAAAGGTTAAAATTAGTTCTATAAGTTATTATTATTAACAAGCTAACAAGAAAAGTTCCATGATTATTGATATGGAGCTCGTTTCACCGTACGCATCCACTAACGTATGACCTCACCACTGAAAAACGTAGTACAACTGGACATCGGTGGCTATCAGTCCTGTCAGACGTGATCTACTGACCGGGCTCTGATACAGGTGTGTTGACCAGGATGGAACACAGTCAGGTGTCGAGTGGATCTGCCAGCGTGTAACGGTGGGCTGCAATCACCTTAATATCAAATTAAAAAAGTGAAGAAACGTCAACCCAAACTGTGTTTGGAGCCGCTCAGACCCAAACCCAGACTGGGTTCTGACCCAAACCCCTCCTGGCTGCTAGAAGGTAGCACATAGGCTGCTGCGATTATTAAAATGAATTAAATTCAAATGTTTTGGGCCCCCTGTGAGTCATGGGCCCTCCCACCCCCCCTTCACTGCCACCCTGCTGGGTTCTGAGCCACTCAGACCCAAACAACCCAACCTGGGTTCTGAACAGAACGGTTCAGCTCACCTGTCTCAGGTGAGGCTGGGACCTGATTTCTGCTCCTGAGACTTCCGGTCTCAGAGCGTTTACGCAGTCGGAGCCACAGCGACCCAACGGGCGCGTGCACCGTCACCTCGGTCACCTCAGCGCGTGAGAAACGGGACTTGTGATGTAACGTCGCGATACTTCCGCTCCCAGCTCTTTCTCTCCCCGGTCCAGGGGCGATCAAGCGGCGGGGATGACGGGGACCCGTCCGGTCAGCCGAACCAGCCCACCGACGCACCGACACGGAGCCGAACAGGTCGCACCAACAGAACTTCACTTTGTGCTGGAAAAGGGTTCCAGATCCGCTCAGACGGAACCACGCAGGACTTTTACTAAAGATCTGACTCGGTCCGGAAGAACTGAAGTTCGGTTCTGTCCGCTGAAGAAGTGTTTTGTTCTCTGGGAGGAGCGCAGACAGACGCGCAGCAGGAGGATGTCGGAACCGGAGCGGACGCAGTGAAGCCGCCCGGTGCGCACTTTCTGACGCTCCTCGGTCCGGTCCGGTCCGGTCCGGCCCGGTTCTCCTGGAGGGGACGCTTTTGGACCGTTTGGATTGTAAACTCCTCTCCATCAAACCCCTGGGATCTGGCTCTGTGCGCGCGAGCAGCTCCTGGCTCATGAATGCGCCCATTTGCGCCTCCGGTCCGGTTCGGTTCTGAGTGGGACGGAGAGTTTCGAACCAGCAGCTTTTACGGCAGGAGTTTCACATGTAAGTTCTGTTTGACCCTTAATCTGATTGATGAACTTTGACCTTTGCGCGGATCCTCAGAGGTCCCGCGGAGGAATCAGCTGTTTTTATTTATTTATTTATTTATTTATTTATTTATTCTCAGACTGATGCAGGAAAAATAAAATAATTTGGGTTTTCAGATGAAGTTCTGACCTAGACCTCCCGGTTCTGGTTTACCTCAGCTCTCTGTCCTCTGGAGAGCTCTTTCGT
>SSNS01000763.1:59501-62001 GCA_006937985.1 Aphyosemion australe | reverse complement strand
TTTATCTGAAAACATCTGGTGGATCAGTAAATGTTTGGTCCTCAGTAAATTTTAGAATCTGTTGGTTCCTGATGAGGAGGAACATTCCATGGTTCTGACAGAACCTCAGAACCACTGCATGGCATCCTAATAGGAAGTGATTAAAGAGCCATGTAGGAAGACAGGGAGACAAAAAAGAGAACAGCATGACACACACACACACACACGCGCACACACACACACACACACACACACACACACACACACACACACACACACACACACACACACACACACACAAGACAGAATTGAAGAGACAAGGCGGGGAAGATGCGGGAATGGGATGAATAGAACTGGGTCGCACCATGTGTGTGTGAGTGTGTGTGTGTGAACAGGCAGCATTAATAGAAAACCTATTACACGGATCAGTTTAACATCAGCATTGTTCTCACCCAGATGTTTGAGTTCTGTAGAACACGTAGAACCTTCGAGGCTTGTTTCAGGTTCTGTTTCAGACCTGAGGCACCAACTGTTTTTAAACACACATCACAAGGTGCTTCACAAGCACAATAAAAATGTAACAAGAAAGAATAAAATAAAGAATGGGAAAATATTAATAAAAAGGTAAACACAGGAACATGAAAAAGTTAAAAATCGGAAAAACATTTTTTTGCGTTCCAGCAGTGCCGCGTTGCTGCAGCGTCGCTGCAGCGTCGCGTTGCTGCAGCGTCGCGTTCCAGCAGCGTCGCGTTGCTGCAGCGCCGCGTTCCAGCAGTGCCGCGTTCCAGCAGCGCCGCGTTCCAGCAGCGTCGCGTTCCAGCAGCGTCGCGTTCCAGCAGCGTCGCGTTGCTGCAGCGTCGCGTTGCTGCAGCGCCGCGTTCCAGCAGCGCCGCGTTGCTGCAGCGCCGCGTTCCAGCAGCGCCGCGTTGCTGCAGCGTCGCGTTGCTGCAGCGTCGCGTTGCTGCAGCGTCGCGTTGCTGCAGCGTCGCGTTGCAGCAGCGTCGCGTTCCTGCAGCGTCGCGTTCCAGCAGCGTCGCGTTGCTGCAGCGCCGCGTTGCTGCAGCGCTGCGTTGCAGCAGCGCCGCGTTCCAGCAGCGCCGCGTTCCAGCAGCGTCGCGTTGCTGCAGCGTCGCGTTGCTGCAGCGTCGCGTTCCAGCAGCGCCGCGTTCCAGCAGCGCCGCGTTCCAGCAGCGCCGCATTGCTGCAGCGGTGTGTGTGTGGCTGATAGTGAGATCTGTGGTGGACAATAAACAGAAATAACAAAATGAAGTGGTCAGATGGAGGCAAAGAGGAAGATGGTAATAATCACTGATACCATCCAAAATGGCTGCATGATGGAGCTCAGGGGTTGCTGAGATGTTCCTTATCTACTGAGAACATTTCATTTAATCCAGAGTGGCTTTAGGCAGGAAATGACATCATATCTAACAAATATCAGCCCACCTCTTCCTGGTTCTGGTCCTAATCCCGTTTTTTAGAGAATGAAAACTAAAAGCCAGAGCTGCTGACTCCATCAGACCAGATTAGAACTTTATTAGTTTAATTTTATTATTATTATTTTTTCTTCTGCTGGTTTAGTTTCTGATCTGATTTCAAGTTTTTGATGAAACAGAAAATATCAAAATAAAACTTTAATCTAGAAAAGAATAAAACAAAGAAATGAGTTTTGTCTCATGTTTGTCTGTGATGTCCCCATCCTCAGCCTCCTTCGGTCTGCTGTAGAAGTAGAGCAGTGTGTGTGTGTGTGTGTGTGTGTGTGCGCGCGTGTGTGTGTGTGCGCGCGTGTGTGTGTGTGCGCGCGTGTGTGTGTGCATGACGAAGCTATAACGGTGATGAGCTCGCTTGTCTGACCTCATTTGGTGCTAAATTAAAACAAACCTGAATATTGACGCCTAATGACGGAAGGTGTGTGTGTGTGTGTGTGTGTGTGTGTGTGTGCGTGAGTGAGTGAGAGAGAGACACTCAGCCATGACGAGGCTGAAAGCCGGCCTGGATCATCTGGATTTGATCTGAGAGGTTTCAGATATAACAACATCTGGCTGAGTTTGCCTTAACCTGGTTCCTGGTTCTGGTCCTGGTTCTGGTTTTATTTCAGCAGGACCAAGTGTGGACCTGGTGGGACCTGCACACTGAGCTGGTTCTGTTGTGACCTGGATCATAAATCATCAGTAATTTGAATGACTTGTTGGTGATTGTGGACTCGTTCTGATTCTGTTGGACCTAATGGAGTCCAGTCCTGGTCCTGGAGGACTCTCTCCATGTTTTAGTTATTTCTTGCTCCAGCACACCTGGGTTACCTGTTCAGCAGGTCATGAGGCCCCGCAGAAGCCTGCTAACCACCTGCTGATAGGAACCAGGTGTGTTTGGAGCAGAGGAACGTCTGGAACCTGCTGGAGGACCAGGATTAGGATTAACCCAGCTCTCCTGCCAGGCAGTGACGAGGACCTGTTCTACTGATCCAGGTGATCCACAATAGATCACAAAAGCAGTCTTGATGCAGGATTGGGATTAAATCCCAACA
>SSNS01000763.1:38166-53166 GCA_006937985.1 Aphyosemion australe | reverse complement strand
TCCAGAACCTGAACCAGTTCAGCTACTGGTAAAATATGGAAATATATTAGATTTGGATCCATTGATCTGGACTGGATCAGCAGTTCTGAACTGGGTCAGTCTTCTGGATGAATTCTACTGGCTGCCGGTTAAGGGTTCATTTCAAGATCCTGGTTCTGGTTTTTAGGGCCTTACATGGACAAGCACCATCATACATTGGTGATCTTCTCAGTCCCTACACCCCCAGCAGGTCCCTGAGGTCCAGTGAACAAAGCCTACTGGTTGTGCAGCACCAGGCTAAAGACCAGAGGTGACAGATCATTTGCTGCTGTGGCCCCCAGGATGTAAATGTGTGGTTGAATGACTGATTGTGTTGTAAAGCACCTTGGGGGGTTGTATGACTCTAGAAGGTGCTACATCAAACACAGGCCGTTTAAGACAAAAAATAAATATTTTTTTATATAGGACACACACACACACACACACACCTCCTACATGTTTAAATCACCCAAACATGCCTGGTTCATGTTTAAATCACCCAAATATGCCTGGTTCATGTTTAAATCACCCAAACATGCCTGGTTCATGTTTAAATCACCCAACCGCGCCTGGTTCATGTTTAAATCACCTAAACATGCCTGGATCATGTTTAAATCACCCAAACGCACCTGGTTCATGTTTAAATCACCCAACCGCGCCTGGTTCATGTTTAAATCCCCCAAACATGCCTGGTTCATGTTTAAATCACCTAAACATGCCTGGATCATATTTAAATCACCCAAACGCACCTGGTTCATGTTTAAATCACCCAACCGCGCCTGGTTCATGTTTAAATCACCCAAACATGCCTGGTTCATGTTTAAATCACCTAAACATGCCTGGATCATGTTTAAATCACCCAAACGCACCTGGTTCATGTTTAAATCACCCAAACATGCCTGGTTCATGTTTAAATCACCCAAACATTCTTGGTTCATGTTTTAATCACCCAACCGCACCTGTTTCATTTTTAAATCACCCAACCATTCCTGCTTCATGTTTAAATCACCTAAACATGCCTGGTTCATGTTTAAATCACCCAACCATGCCTGGCTCATGTTTAAATCACCCAACCACGCCTGGTTCATGTTTACATCACCCAACCGCGCCTGGCTCATGTTTAAATCACCTAAACATGCCTGGTTCATGTTTAAATCACCCAACCGTGCCTGGTTCATATAGCCTAGTGAACTAGACCAAATTCTTGCTTTGCAGAGTTTGGTCTAGGCACACTTCATAGGAACCCTCGCAGCCTGTGGCTGTCCAATCACAGCTCGCTATAGTTTTGGTTGGGCCAATCACAGCGCTCTATATTTTGGGCTAATCACAGTGCGGGAGTAGCCGATGACGTCAGCGCTGCTGCCGCGAACCCAAGCAACATGGCGGCGGCGCAGGAACCACGTTGGTTTGAAACGGCTTTGTCATCAACATTGGATTATTTAGACTCCAACGTGCGTAAGTCTGTCTGATATACTTAGCGGCTTCTTATTTTTATCAAACAAAGTAGTGCAATGTCCCAGTACACCTGATATTCACATGTTTTTATACAAAAACGACAGAAATCATTGATGTTAGACGCCATTAATGCCTCCCGCTTTTCCGTCGCTGTGATTACGTCACGTTGTTCGTCACTCTGATTGGTCCTAGCGCTATCCAATTGCGTGCTGACATTTTGAAAGACAACCGTAGATCCTGCCTCACGACTGAGAGCTGTCAATGGGTCGTGGCCAGACTATATATTCACATATATAGGATGGCTTGCCAGGCTATGGTTCATGTTAAAATCACCCAAACGCACCTGGTTCATGTTTAAATCACCCAAACATGCCTGGTTCAAGTTTAAATCACCCAACCGCACCTGGTTCATGTTTAAATCACCCAATCGCACCTGGTTCATGTTTAAATCACCCAACCACACCTGGTTCATGTTTAAATCACCCAACCACATCTGGTTCATGTTTAAATCACCCAACCGCGCCTGGTTTATGTTTAAATCACCCAACCATGCCTGGTTCATGTTTAAATCACCCAACAGCTGATGGGAAAATCGAAAGCTGAAATGCGGTGTTTCCCGGCTGAAGGTTTATGGATGATCGGAGCACTGCTCCAGGTTGACTGTGTTCCTGTCTTTCCTGAGGGAACTTCAAGGTTTAGTGGGGTTAGTTCCTGTTTCATAACCTCCTGAGTGTGTAAATGCATCATATTCAGGAGGAAACAGCATCTCCTCACAGCCAGGATCTCCACTCAGACGGCTCTGTGTTGATGTTCTGGTTATAGCGTGAAGCAGCATTAATAAACAACAACAAACTAAAGAGGAAACCTCATTAAAACCCTAAAATACTGACTGATGTTCTGCAGAACTACAGATCTGAGATTCCGTTTGTTTTGTTCTGTTGTCGTTCAGCCTGAAGCAGCTGCTTGCTGCAGACATCTTTTCTTCTAATGAAACAGACGTTTCAAAATAATTCAGATCAAAAGTCCTGAAGGAGTCCTGAAGTCTCAGGGGACAGATGGACCTGAAGCAGGAGATCCGTTAGGATAGAAGTGAAGGAAACGAGGAAGCTGAGAGAAGGAAAGATCCAGTCAGAAACGTGAAGAAAAAAATAAAACAGAAAAAAAAGAAGATTAAGATTTTAAAGAAGTAAAAATGTACCAGAGCAGTGAATCAGGGTCAGGAGGAATCTGGAAAAAGTCTCTGACATTCCTAAATAAGAGTGGTACATTTCTGTTTAAACATGCAGAAGGTCCCAGCCTCAGGTTCACTCAATTTGAGTCACAAATTTCAGTTAAAACATTTTCTGATTTTGTAAATTCATTCATTCATTCAGACAAAAAAAGGAACATTTGATAGTTAAATAATCACAGAACAGTCTAATGTGTCTATCACGTTGCAGGAAAGGTTACTATTGACACAGAGCTCTTTTCCAGCCAGCTGGGTGTGTGTGTGCGTGTGTGTGTGTGTGTGTGTGCCAGTTTTCTGTTTTCAATGGCCAAGATGGGACGTAGTTACTGTTTACAAACAGGGCCCCTCCATTCTTCCTGGTCCCAGAGCCAATCACATTCGAGCCTGCTGAGTTACCAAGTCATCAACACCAACCCCAACATCACACTCTGGCCCCTGCTACAAGCTAGCTGCAGCCAGGACCTGCTCTCCCCTCCGGTCAGTTGAAACAGCATTTTGGACAGAATGGAAGCCAACAAGCAGCACAGAAGGAATTTCTCGTAAACCTAAGAAGCCAGACCATCCTCCCCTAAAACTGAAGGACAACAGGAGAAATGAGGAGAAACATTGGAGACTCTTTTCAAAAGTGGAGATGTTTGGACCTAATCCAAGGGGTTCAAATGAAGGCAACTGGACTTCTTTGGTTTCTTGAAGATGTTTTGCTTCTCATCCGAGGAGCTTTGTCAATTCTGACTGGAATATGGGAGGGTCGATCTTATAAACTGTAGCTGTCTATTGTTGCTCAACGAGCAGCATCTGCCTGTGAATACCCCTCCTCCCTACCTCTTGATGAGTCGTTAGCCTCGTTAGCCTCTATTGTTTGTGAGTCGTTGTTTTGATTAGATGCAGGAGGGTGTGAACTGGACTGAAACAGTTTTGGAACTTGGTTCAAAGCTGCATTGTAGGTGCTGGAAAGGTGAAACCTGAGTCCTCCTCCTCTATTTATTGATGGTTTCTCCATTTTGACATAGATGGCTTCCTTCACTCCTCTCTCAAACCATCTATCTTCTCTGTCCAGAATGTGGACTTTGTCATCTTCAAAGGTGTGGCCCTTGTCCTTCAGGTGTAGGTGGACTGCAGAGTCTTGGCCTGAAGAGGAGGCTCTCCTGTGCTGTGCCATGCTCTTGTGTAGTTGTTTAGTTTCCCCTATGTAAAGCTCTGGACAGTCCTCACTGCATTGGACTGCATAAACAACGCCGCTATGCTTCTGTTTGGGTGTCTTGTCTTTTGGATGGACCAGCCTCTGAGGTATTGATTGGTTGTTGGGTTTAAAGTTTACAGGGATGTTGTGTTTGGAGAAGATTCTTCTCAGTTTCTCAGAGACTCCTGCCACATATGGGATGATGGTACCTCTGCGCCTGTTGTCCTTCTCTTTGCTGTTTGCTGCTGTGGATTCCTTTCTAGACTTCTTTGTTGATTTCACAAATGCCCAGTTGGGGTATCTGCAGTTTTGGAGAGTTTTCTTAACGTGTTTCTCTTCCTTTTGCTTTCCCTCAGTCTTTGTGGGGATATTCTCTGCCCGATGGTGTAAAGTCCTGATAACTGACATTTTGTGCTCCAGTGGGTGATGTGAGTCGAAATGCAAATACTGGTCTGTGTGGGTCGGTTTCCTGTAGACTTCAATGCTGAGACTTCCATCCTCTTCAATTTGCACAGCACAGTCCAAGAAGGGTAGTGTGTTGTTGTGTGCGTCCTCCCTGGTGAACTTGATGTTCTTGTCCACAGCGTTAATGTGCCTGGTGAAGCCTTCTACTTTCTGTGTGAGAATTTTGACCCATGTGTCGTCCACATACCTGAACCAGTGGCTTGGTGTTGTTCCATTGTAGGAGTTCAATGCTCTGGTTTCCACTTCTTCCATGTAGATGTTGGCGACAATATAGGTGATACTGGGGAGCCCATATGGCACATCCATGTTTCTGCCGGTAAAACTTGTCGTTGTGTTTGAAATAGGTTAATAAGATCACAGTTTATAGATCGACCCTCCCATATTCCAGTCAGAATTGACAAAGCTCCTCGGATGAGAAGCGAAACATCTTCAAGAAACCAAAGAGGTCCAGTTGCCTTCATTTGAACCCCTTGGATTACCATGACCTGGATGACTGAGAACCTTCACCAGCGTTTGGATCTAATCAATTTCAGGATGGGTGCAGAGAAATTTCTCCTAGACAGGTAAGCACGAGTACTTTGTTTTAACAAACCATTTTATATAATTTACAGATCATTTAGTTAAAATTCATTCTCAGTGTGGTTCACAACGTAGTCCTATCTTATGGTAACACAGTAGAGGAACATAGTCCTATCTTATTGTAACACAGTAGAGGAACATAGTCCTATCTTATTGTAACACAGTAGAGGAACATAGTCCTATCTTATTGTAACACAGTAGAGGAACATAGTCCTATCTTATTGTAACACAGTAGAGGAACATAGTCCTATCTTATTGTAACACAGTAGATGAACATAGTCCTATCTTATTGTAACACAGTAGAGGAACATAGTCCTATCTCAGTGTATTTTAAAATCTTCCAAATAAATGATGGCTGTGAGGAATTTATTGAGGTCGTCCTTATGATGTAATGTTGTAAAATGATACTTTTTGTATCCTTTATTCCCTCCAGTGCAAACATTCCAGACAAAATAAAGACATCCTGCCATCCATCCGTCCGTCCGTCCTCTTCTGATTGATCAAGGGTCAGGCTGGGGAAGCAGTCCAAGTAGAGAAGACCAGACTTCCTTCATCGTGGGTACTTCTGCCAGCTTCCATGAGGGAACCTTGGGGTCTCCAGGCCAACATGGAAGCATAATCCCTCATTTGGCTTCTCACAGTACAAATTGCAAAATACAGACTTCTCATTTAATTTAGATTTTTTCATCCTTTTTTTCGTACACTGTTTTTACAATTCCAGTATATGTTTAGTATTTGTTGTGATTCTCCAAGTGAAATGATTCCTTCTATATTCATTGTATAATAACCATGTTCTGGTGTAAATAAATACTGGTTGTATATACGTTTTTTAGGTTTGTGATTCTTATGTTGCCCTATTTTTTCTCCACTATAGTGTTTTTAAAAGTAGTTCATAATTGTGAAAACAGTATTTTTTGATTGTTGAAACTTATATAAACTTTATTTTCCCATCCCTAACTGGCAATGTGACAGATTCAGTGATTGTAGTAACCAAATTTGATCACAGGATGTCACTATTACTCAATTCTTACACACCACCTTTAAATTAAGTAGAACCCCCCCAAACCCTTGGTTCAACTTCAAATCCATAAGAATAAATGACATTTGCTCTTTTAGTTTCTCATGAATATCAATAATTATCAATAATATTTTTAATATTTGCATGTTTATTACTTTAATCTTTGTGAACTTTTGCCTTTAGACCGTGTCTAACTGAGTCTAATTGGGTCTAACCAGGTCAAACGTGACCCATCCCCATGGTGGGGAGCGGTGAGCTGCAGCTGTGGCCGCGCTCGGGAACTATTTGGTGGTTTAACTGAGTCTAACCAGGTCTAACTGGATCTAACCAGGTCTTATCGGGTCTAACCAGGTTAAACCAGATCTAACCAGGTCTAATCATGTCTAACCAGGTCTAATCGGGTCTAATCAGGTTTGACCAGGTCTAACTAGGTCTAATCAGGTCTAACTGGGTCTAATCAGGTCTAACTGGGTCTAACTAGGTCTAATTGGGTCTAATCAGGTTTGACCAGGTCTAATCAGGTTTGACCAGGTCTAACCAGGTCTAATCAGGTTTAACCAGGTCTAATCAAGTCTGACCAGGTCTAACCAGGTCTAACTGGGTCTTACCAGGTCTAATCAAGTCTGATCGGGTCTGATCAGGTATAACCAGCTCTGACCAGGTCTAACCAGGTCTAATCGGGTCTAATCAGGTTTGACCAGGTCTAACTAGGTCTAATCGGGTCTAATCAGGTTTGACCAGGTCTAATCAGGTTTGATCAGGTCTGACCAGGTCTAACCAGGTCTAACTGGGTCTTACCAGGTCTAATCAAGTCTGATCGGGTCTGATCAGGTATAACCAGCTCTGACCAGGTCTAACCAGGTTTAATCGGGTCTAACCAGGTCTGATTGAATCTAATCGGGTCTGATCGGGCCTTAACAGGTCAGTGGGAAGTAGCCGGGTCAGAGCAGCAGACGTTTGGTCTGGTTCTGAGTGAATCCATGAATGATTTATGAAACATGTGACCATGACAGCTCTCATTCACACAGGATTTATCAAGGACCCGAGTGTCTGAGCTGAAAGCAGCAAGATCAGAGTCATGGATTCGGTTCTGGTACCAAACTGGTGAGAGGACGTCTGGTTGGGTTTATACTTTAATCATTATTCCCAGTTGGGTGAGCTCGTTAGATGTGGTACAGTCCCATTGCTCTTGGACGGGTCAGGTTCTGATGGTTTACAGACCCAAAAATAACATTAAAGAAAAGGTTTTGTTTTGTTCAGTGCTGCAAATGTCAGAAAACCGTCCTCAGGGACAGAATGTCCTGCAGCCCAGGAAAAATAAACTCCCTGAAAGATCTGGACCAGGACCTGATCCAGCTCTCTGAGAACCTCCTTGTTGGAGCTGAAATCCAAGTTCCTGCTTCTCATCTTGAAGGATTTTTCACAGAAACAGGAGCTAACGGTGTCTCAGTGATTGGCCGCTGGACCCTGGAGTGGGAAGACCCAGTAAACCTGTCCTGCTCTGTGTCCAACACAGCTCTGGCTCATCCCTTGAGTTGGGAGTCTTATTTATGAATGACTGAGAGATCAAAGGTCAGAGTGCGCGCTGGGGGGGGGATCTGGCAGACTGTTGAATGTTACTGTGACAACGTCGCCATGGTAACAGAGGCTGGACTTCATCTTCAGAACCAATCAGCTCATATCACTGGGATATTGGTCATATGTTTTATTGAGCCACAAATCCTGGTTTGTTAAACTTTTGATAAAAAAAATTTGGTTCTGATCCAAAGTCAGACTCCTGTTTAATCAGAACTCAGCATCAGAATTATGAAACACATGTTCGGAAGCAGGAATCCAGTCCAGATCCCTCGATTACAGCAGCAACAGGATAAACAGAACAAACTAAAGGTGTGGGTTTTTAGAACCAACAGAACCACAATGCGTTTTAGGGACTGGGTCTGCAACCTTGTTTGTTCTGTGCAGAAATGCTCAAGGCAGAAAATCTCACTGTGGCTCTTCAGTGGAACCCTGACCAACATGGTGGCACGGAGAGTTTGGTACGTGACAAAGTGTCGGAGCAAAATGGAGACCAGGACTGAAGGACTCATCAGGACCTACTGTACTCTACATGTCTGTGTGTGTGTGTGTGTGTGTGTGTGTGTGTGTGTGTGTGTGTGTGTGTGTGTGTGTGTGTGCGTGTGTGTGTAACTGAGGGGATGACAGAGTCTGATAAGAACGGACAACAGAACCAGGCTCTCCTTTAATGTGGACACACACACACACACGCACGCACACACACACACACACGCACACACGCACACACACACACACACACACACACACACACACACACACACACACACACACACACACACACACACACACACACACACACACACACACACCCACACACACACCTCAAAAATCAGATTTGGGAGCTGTGATGAATAAATGCATAAAGGCTTGAAAAACGAGGCCTTTCTAATCATCCAATTAGGATCCAAGGCACATGGTCTGGACACACACACACACACACACACACACACACACACACACACACACACACACACACACACACACACACACACACACACTTCCTGTATTAAAGCTAGCAAACGCTAAAGTGACTTGGTTGCTAATAGTTAACAGTGTTAACTTCTAGATGCTAGCATGAAACAGTGAGTGTTATTGAGCATTTAGCCTGGTGAAGCTAGTTGTTAAAGGGACACTTTTCAACTTTTAAATATTTTTAAATCCTGAGCCAGTAGGCTATGTGCTAAAATGATCCTTAATGAAAGGCCACCCAGCCCCTGCCGCCCCCTGTGGCCAGAATATTCCACTTGCAACTTCACAGTTGCCGGTCCGGTCTGTTGGACTTAGAAAAAATGAGCTGACATGCCTGGTGCTGCAGTCTGCTTCCAGCATGTTTCCTGCATGTTTTAGATCATGAACACAGCTGATGTGTTTGATTTAGTGATGAACCGCTCCTGTAGACACTAATGAAGGCTGAGGAGACGATTCAGCTGTTAGATTAAGGTGTTAAAAAGACCAACGCACAGCCAGGAGAGAAGTTTCACTTTCGGTTTCACCAACGAACACTAGTGGGTGCTAAAAACAAGCCAAAACTCACTAGTGTCCCTTTAACCCGAGCCTGCTAATTGTTAACATGCTAGTGAGTTCCGGGTATTAATCTTGCGGATTAAAATTCTTGAGCAGAGGTCGGCGTTGCCATGACAACCATCACAACACACTACACAGGAGGTGCAAACACACCGGTCAACAGGCGGCACGTTTAGCTACTAGTTCTGTAAAGATTTGATCTGAACAACAATCAGCAAACTAAACCAAACTGTTGAGGAGACCTAGCTGATATCAACAAACTTTTCTGATTATCTGAGTGTCCTGTTGGCAAACAAACCAGTCTCTAGTTAACGTTATGGCCAGTGGTTGAAAGTGTTGGTCTGGGATCAGTCCTTTTCTTTTGGTTTCCAGAATCTTGTTGGGTTGATTTCCTGTTTTATTTTGAAGAGTTTCTTCTGTCTTCCTGGTTCTGGTTTCTCACCACACCTGTAGCTCATGCGTTATTACTCTTTCTGCTGGGTCTGTTCTGTTTGCTTTTTGATTTGATAACTGAAGTTTTTTGGGTTTTTGCCATAGACAGTATATATACCTGGACATAGCCAAACCATTTCTCTCATAAATTCTAAAATGAAGCCAAGTGGGCGGTTCCCACCACCGCCATCTTGTCACGCCCAGACAATTCAAAACTGGGAAAAGAGGTGGACCTGAGAGTGGGGCTGTGAGGGTGGGAGCAAATGATTGACACCCATAAACTCTGAACCAATGTAGCTACAACATGCTAACCAAAGCTACACGAAGCTTGGAGCCAGGTAGCTAACGGAGGTTTTTGGGCGCTTTTTAGCCAGAAAAACGCGGTTGAGCGACTCAAAAGGGAAGCAGCATCAACTGAAAGAGCTGCAGTGTTTCTGTGGTCTCCCTCAGAGAGCTCTACGGGCAGCCATGATGACTACAGCCTTGCATAGGAGCCGGGTGGCCACGCAGCTCGGCTGCCCCGGGAGACAAGATCAGCTGGCCGCCTGCGTCTAGTAGCTGTTCCTGGTCAGGAGATGGGCGAAGCCGGGCGCTCGCCTCACTGAGCTGCCTCCGAGAGGCTGGCATGGCAGATTTGCGAATCTCTGATCGCAGGGTCACAGCTGCAGCAGGGAGAGAAACCGAAACTCGGTAATCCTACCTTCTGCACTCGTGGATCCTTGACTGCGGTGGACCAGTGCAGCCCGGAAACCTCAGCTAGCCTCGGCCAGCTTACCTAGCTCAAGTTTTGGTACCCAGCCCCACCAACATGTTATATTTCAACCCATCTTTGACCAGGCAGCTTTATGTTAGCATCGTCCCCCATTCAACCAGTGAAATAAAGTACAGAAATATAATTTTACTTACTGATAAAAATGAAGCAGAGACGTCTTGGATGCTCTCTTATGGCACTTACACACTAGCACCGGGTCGGCTCCGATCGGTCGGCCTCAGTCGGCCCCGGCCCCGCCAGGTTGTTTACACACGTCTTCCAGGACACCCTTTGGAATGCGGACGTGATAGGCGGTCTCAGAAATGCGCGCGAAAATTTGGCGCGAATATATCAGTGATGTGGGCGGGTCAAAGGAGTGCGGAGAAGTCTGCCCGGTGTCTGCGCTCATCACAGCAGACGGGAACAGAGAAACGGCTGGGTGGGTCACCGCGAAGTCCGCGGTCTCTTCCTTATTAAACACAAAGCTACGTGGCAGCAGTGTGTCAGTGTGTGTGTGTGTGTGTGTGTGTGTGTGCGCGCGCGCGCGCTGCGCTCATCACAGCTGACGGAAACAGATAAAACAGCTTCAGTCAGAGGCTTGTTAACTCCTCCGCATTCAGAGTGATAATGAAGCGCGCATGGGGGAAGCCCCCGCTGGCGGATTCTATCCGCTAATCGGAGGTTCCCCCTAAAGGTAGGCGTGAATTTGAGCCGACCAATGAGTCGGCAGTGGGTGTGTTGGCCCGGTTTCGACAAAAAGCAGACCACCTTCAGATGAGGGCAGAAAACACGTACGGTTCAGCCCCAAAAATCCCCGGGCCACCCGGATGTGAAAGGAACATACCCAATCCCGCCCGGTCCGAGCCGGTGCTAGTGTGTAAGTGCCATAAGTGCATCAATTCCACAGCTTGCCCTCTTTGTCCAATAATTCCATGATTAACATCCAAACACGACACAACTACAGTTCAGAGAGTCAAAATGGTCGAACATTTATTAACGTGAGGCTGAGGCCTTCCCAGGAGCTAGCCGCTTATGCTAGCTCTGACGCTCATGCTAGCTGTCAATCAAATCTAATTATTCATAATTTTAAGTATTTAATTACACCTAAATGGAAGAGTTACAAAAACGTCACCCCTCAGAGTTGTCATGACTGTAAACTAGACCTATTAAACCTAGAATGGATTTTTGAACCAGGCTGTAAACATGTTTATTTCTGCTGTGAAGCTGGTTTATTAACATGGGAGTCAATGAGGATTTGCTCACTTCTGGTGCCAGCCCCTAGTGGATGAGGGGGGAACTGCAGTTTTTGACACTTCCGTGTTGGGAGCAGTTCTGGGTCACCGGGGATCCCGCACAACTGGTTTTTGCACAACTGAACATCTACCTGAGAACTAAATATTATTTAGGGATTAGGATTAGTGAGTACGTTTCTCAGAACCACGTAGAAATGGGGGTTATTAATCCAGCCTCTTTGGTCCACCACCCCCAACAGAATGAACTAAAATCAGGCTCTTGTTGAAACTGGAACAGACGGATCATCCCAACATTAAAACCCAAATGGCTGTTGAGACGGGCCCGCTGTGCCGCGCTGCTGAGCCGAGCAGGAGGATGCAGGTGTGATTGATCTCCATCAGGTCGATCGCAGTGAGCTTCCAGGCTGATTGCTGCCTTTTCAAACGGTCTGAGTGGCGGTTTAATGATGAGCGATGCGATGCTGTGGGTCTTCCTGAGCGGCAGGTCGCCGACTCAGAGGACGCAATCATCCAAGGAGTCGTTTAATCATCCTCACACACCAGGCACTCGAATCAAACAGAGCTCATCTTCAGAATATTCTCAACAGGTGTTTAAACAGTCTGACATCAGATTCCACTTACAGGTGAACCTGGTGATTTTACAGGTTCTACATCAGAGCTCCGCGTCACCCAGAGCAGAAGACCAGCGGCTGACTGCGGGTCGGTCTAACTAAAGCCAGTAATGCTGGTGAATGATGCACAAATGCATCGTAAAGACACGGATGGGTCGGGTTTAACACAAACAGAAGGTTTTTATTTACTGAGCTGTTTCAGTGACTCAAATATCCTGAGACTGTCACCACGCATCCTTACCGGTTCAAGGTGAAAAACGATTAAATGTATTCTGATATTTCCCAGAGTTCCCTGAGATTAGGTTACAAAACAGAAGCTGGGCTAACCTTTCAGGAACTTACATCATGTTTTGTCTCTGTGTGTCTGCAGCTGGTAAACCGGCCAGTTAGCAGCAGGATCAGGATGAGAAGATGGCCGGCTATGTGTTTCCAATGGGACCAGAGAGCTTTAAGCGCTTCACGCCGGACTCCCTGGCGGCCATTGAGCAGCGCATCACCCAGGAGGAGGCTCGACGCAAGAAGGAATACCAGGAGGTGAGCACATCACTCACATTGCAACAGTTCTGAGTCTCCGCCCACACCTGCAGACTGAAACAAGAAGAAAGGCTTTTTTATAAAGATGAAAATCAGAGGCGCTTCACAGCAATAAAAATAAAAACAGCTGATTTAAAAAGACCATAATAAAGATGAGCACAGGTATTCTGAACCACCTGATGTTGACTTCTGTGTGTTTTTAAGGACTTGGGCAATGTGGAGCTCCCCCGGGCCCGGCCCGACCTGGAGGCAGGTAAACAGCTGCCTCGCATCTTCGCCGACATACCGTCTCACCTGGTGGGCGTGCCCCTGGAGGACATCGACCCGTACTACTTCAGAGACCAGAGGGTGGGTCCGCCTCCTTTACCTTTACCGCAGGTTCTTAGGACAGAGCCAGGGCCTCCAACAAGAACCCAGGGTTCTTCACAGCGGAACTCAATCCTTCAAAATAAAAGTCTTAACTATTCACCTGGAACAACACCAGGAAAGTTTATAGAAGTACTTTTGTTTGTTTATTCTTCCGTGAACGCGGTTGCAGCCTAAACCATGAGGAATTCTGGGAAGTTGGATCCAGATACAGGTTAGGGTAGATGATAACTAAATCCATCATAGCACGTTGACACAAGGCATTATGGGTATTGTAGGACTTTAGTCTTTAATTCCCTGTTTTATTCTAAATAGAGTTGTAACGATTCTTCAAGAATCGATTTAAGGGTGGGCGGAGCTATAGTGGTTCAAATTTTGGAATATCCTCCTCCTCTCATTGATGACATCACACTACGGACCCCAGCTTTAAGGCAACTTTGTATCACATTCAAAATAATTCATCATGTTTGCTATGATGACAAACAGGAAGACCATTTCCTGGTCTGGTACCGGGTCTGGACCCAGCCTCTGCTGCAGGTTCCTGTTATCTAATGAGACGTGAATCTGGGACGCTGGCAGCCCTGAAGGCTCCGCTGCCGTTTCCTCCTCTCCTCGTGTGAATAACTCGGATGTTAACGTGATTCTGTCTGGTTTTTCTTGCAGACGTTCATAGTGCTGAACAAAGGGAAGGCCATCTTCCGTTTCAGCGCCACATCTGCACTCTACATGTTCAGCCCGTTCCATCCCATCCGCAGACTCGCCATCAAGATCCTGGTCCACTCATATCCTTCAGCTGTTCTCCCTGTGATGTCTGAGGAAGTGTGTGAGGTCAGAGGTCGGCTGGATGGATTCTGGCGTCCGAGTTGAGCTGACGGCACCGTGGCCATCTGAGTGTTCGGTTCTTCTTCACGCTTTGATCTCATCAGACTGTTGAGGCACATTCATGTTCACTGATGTTTAAACAGAACAGACAGAGATAATTAGATGATTATGTCACTGATTTGTTTTTCCCGGACCCGTCCAAGGTGTCAGAAACCAGCAGGACACGGCGGTCTTTAGGGAATCCAGCTTCTTCACTTATATCTCGTCATTATTTAAGAGATTTTAAAAAGCAAGCGACCTAACCTCACGGCCAACGGCAGACACAAACATAGTTTGGGCTAAGCTAAAAGTGAAAAAGTTCTTGTTAGGGACAAAAATGCCCTCAGAGCACATTGAACCGAAGTCCTCTGGAGCGAGACAGCGCCGTGCACAGCAGAACCATAGATAGATATCATATATATCACTAGATGCCTTAACTGGGAGTCAACAGCGTCCCTACACGGCGGCCATCTTACCTCGGACAGCTTACATTCCGTTCTCTTAGCAGATGGAAGGTGAGTGAACAGCTTAAACAAAAACACTCTTAACTCGATGAAATATTAACGGATTTACAAGCGGGTTGCATTATTACAAACCTTATGACACATAGGCTTGATAGGACATACTTTACTTAACGGGCCAAATCCGTCATATTTCACAGCCACATCTCTGGCGTTTATAACAAACCAAGCCGTTTGAAAATCGGTTGAAAATTGAGCAAGTTAGAGTTATTTAAGTAGTACATGCACCATTGACACCAATGTTACGAAAGGGGGCAGCTGTCCGAGGTAAGATGGCCGCCACGTAAGGACGTTCGTCCAATCAACGAAGAGCGCGGGTAAGGCATCTAGTGTTTATATGATATCTATGAGCAGAACAGCAATGGTTAGTTTTCATTTTAACAAGTTCCTTCACATTTATATTAATTCTTTCATAGATGACCACACCGCTGTAACGTCACGCAGCTTATGGCAGGTGGGGAATTCAGACACCATAACATGTAGCAGTTAGCTAGCAGGCTAAAGCTGAGCTAACGTGAGGAGAGAGAAAATGTCTTCAGTTTGGACAGCGAAGGCAGAGCAACAGACACATGTAACTGGATGTTTAACGTGGTGGAATTGGTAGAGCTGCGTTCAACACTACGAACCTG
>SSNS01000763.1:25666-28166 GCA_006937985.1 Aphyosemion australe | reverse complement strand
TCGGAACTCTGCTGCATCACTGACCTTTAAAACTGTTGTGATGGTGGGGGGGCAGGAACAGCTGAGCAGCTCCATGCGACGTGCTTCCGGTTAACGAGGTCGTTTCAGTGCCCGTCGTAGACGTCTTACTGAACAGCCTCTGTTTAGAGACATGGAGCTATTCTGCAGGATTGATGAGCTAACGGCTAGCTGACGTCCAGAGGGTGTTTCTGTCCGGTAATCAGACCTTCAGTATTTTATAAAGGTTACACAGTTAATTACAGGGAATTGTAGGTTATTTAAATACAGTTCCCTGGTTGTTCTTCTAAAGCACCAATACCACCTGATGTGGAAGCTCTTCATCCAGCAGGAAGTTCGTAACATTCCTGCCGGAATCATCATGTAACGTGAGACTTGGACCAGTTAGAGGAATAGAGCTTTCTACAGGAGCTAAACATAGATCGTGACGTAACGTCGCAAAGCACTCTGGGGCGCAGGGTCATACAGTCCAAGCGAGCAGTTATAATGGATTCCTATGGGTCTGAGTCGCTCCGATCTCACTAAAGTTGTGTTTTCATCTCCTAAAAATTTTCAAACAGCAAGGAACTAAGTGCTGCTGCTGGGGGAGGTGCTAATCGGACTCTAGACGCCTAGATCGGGTGTCGGAGAGGACTTTTTATTCTTTTTCCAAAGCTGGTAAAGTCCGCGACGACATGAAACAGCTGGAACGTGACACGGGCTAAGCTAAAGACAGAAGAATCAAAGCGGTGGTAGTTTTTATGTGGACGAGCGGATTTTAACTGTGTGGAGCAGATCAAGAAAAGCATGTAAATTTGTTGCTTACATCTTCCCGGAGGGAAAAGCCCTACATCCGAGAATGACCAGCCGCCGGTCCTAGCGACGCTCTCAGTCGTGGCGTTCCACGTCTCGGCCGAACTAGCCTGGCCTGCCAGACTCTCCCTCTGTCTTCTACACAGCAGAATGCTTCCCATAAGGAAGCATTGGTATGGCTGGCCAGGCTACGGCCAAGCAGCATGTCCACCAGAACGTCCACGAAGAAGGCTTTTGACCAGAGGTGAGTGGAATATAAAAAGTAGGGACACAAATGATAACCTGACAGTTAAAAATCTCCCTTGAGAAAACTTTACTTGAGCACTGTGAGTAATGAACTTATTTTGATATTAATCCAGAAGGAGCCGTGATGGAATAACGGCGTTTAAAACAACAGCGCTGCTAACGGGAGTTCGTTTTTCACCGTGACATTTGAGCTAGCGCTTCAGTTCTGGTGATCGAAAAATTAGCAGGGTCTCCATCAAGAAAAGCTCTCTGGAACGTTTTTCTCCATGAACTTCCTTCATTTTATGCCTTCACATCGATGTGAAAGCGCTCTGAAACTGTAAATTTTCTATTGTCAAATGCGGCTTGTAAGTATGACCCTACCCAGAAGCCTTTGCGTGGTGACGTCAACCGTAGAATACCCTATTCTGCTTTTGAAGCAAACAACCTCCAAAGAGATGACCAGGGCTTCTGCACGCTGCTGTGAACGGTTCCAGGATTTTCAGACTGTCTTATGTTTGTGTTCTTCTGTTGTATGTGGACACGCACCACACTGCCCCCTGCAGGCTGTTAACAGAGTTTATCAAAGTAGGGAACCTGCAGGCGCTGCGAACCTTTAGAGTGCTGAGAGCGCTGAAAACGATCTCAGTCATCCCAGGTAAGGCCTCACCACCAGGGGGCGACACGGGCCAAACCTTTCAAACGCATCATGAACGTCCTCTAGTGTCCGTCCAGTGTCTGCCGTGTCCTGCAGCACCCGCCCCTTTCTCACAGTCTCTGCCCTGTCAGGTCTCAGGTGCAATCACCTGGTCTGTCTTAAAGGAAAAGTCAGATGTGTGCTAGCGCCTGATGCTAACTGGAGATTCAAACATGGCTTCTCTAACGATACTCCCTCCGTTAACACGTGATGATGATTTTCTCATCTCATTTCCTGATTCGACTCAAACTAAATGAAGATCTGAGCTGAGCAGAACCCAGCTGATGATGAGGATGAACTTCTTCTCAACATGAAGATCCAGTTTAGATCAAAGCTTCAAACATCTGATTTCACCTTCTACCAGCAGAGCTTGACCCCGCGGTGTCCCCGTCCATCCTGGCCCGTCTCCCTGTCTCTCTGGACCTTCGTCTGGTCCCTCCGTGTTGTGGTTCCGTGTGGTCACATCCTTTGTCTGTGTGTTTCTGTGCTTCTGTCTCCCGGCTTGTTGCAGATATGTCACTGAGTTTGTGGACCTGGGTAATGTGTCAGCCTTAAGGACGTTCAGGGTGCTGCGAGCGCTCAAAACCATCTCTGTCATCCCAGGTGAGAAGGAGGAGGGAGCAGATATGAAACGCATCCTTCTGAGGCAGCAGGAGGAGCCGAGTGTTTCAGATCTCACGCTGCATACAACCTCCTGGTGTCTGCATCAGCGTGGTGTCAGGGGGCGCTCAGAGGGAGAATGCAGGGGGGCACTTCCTGAGGTGGACT
>SSNS01000763.1:18166-20666 GCA_006937985.1 Aphyosemion australe | reverse complement strand
CGGATGAGTTTGGGTAGAAACACATTAATCAGGTCTTTTCTCCAGCGTGTGATTAACAGACTGACCAATAACTCTCCTGCTGCCTCAGACAAACTCAGTTTTCCTCCTGTAAATGCGTCTCCTGCTGAGGAGAATCCAGGAGAGGAAAGGCGGTAATTTGCTGCTCCGGAGTTTTAAAGAGAAATGAAGACAATCCCGGTCCTCCGATGTCCCGTAGAGACAATTTTCTAAGTTTCTGCAGATCTGTGAAACCCTCTCAGGTGGGGTTCTCTCTGGATCCAATAAAACATCTTTATTTAACGTCAGCCTGCAGTTTAATGGGCCAGAAAACGCTGATGTAAAAACCCGTCTGAGACATGAAAAGTTCCTGTCTGGTTCTCTGAACGTGAGCCCGTTTGTTTCCCGTCGGCTGTGAAAGCTGTCAGCATCAGAACCTCAGCAGCTGACGACCCGTTAAAAGCTCTGGAGCTGGTTAGGCCGGGTTCTTTAGTCCTGGAGTGTGTTAGTGCTCTCACTGATGGCCTGTGGTTGGGTTAAGTGTTGAATAAATGTTGAACGAAGCTGTTTGCTTTAATGGTTCCGTCTCCATACGGACCTCTAACCGGGCTGAACCACACCAGTAGAGTCCCATCAGCTGGTCCATGCTGGGGTGTTCCAGGAAGATGAAGCAAAAACTCAACTCTTTAGTGTCAGAAATGAGTTCAGAACCTTTAAAACATTTCAGATCTTTTCTATAACCTGAGAAACAACATGAAGGTCCAACTTGACCCGGTTCTGGTTTATTCAAACAGACCTCAACCATTCCTTTCTGTTTTTTCTGTTCCAGATAACCTTTACAAGGTGGAAGGAGCCAAAGATGCCTTAATCTGTGGGAACAGCAGCGACTCTGGGTGAGTTCAACCTCCTGGTTAGTCTAACCCAGTGGTTCTCCAGTGGGGCACGCCCAGGGAGTGGGTGGACTGTGTCAGAAATCCTGTACATTAATGAACTCTAATTTTGTTAAACATTATTTTTTTAAATTTTGAAAGATTTTATATTTTTGCTGCCCTGCGATGGACGGGAAACCTGTCCAGAGTGTACCCATGCCCAGAGACTGCTGGAGATAGGCACCAGCCCCCCCGCTTCCCTGCGTGTATAGGCGGGTATAGACAATGGCTGGCTGGCTGGCTGGCTGGCTGGCTGGATGGATGGATGGATAATATTTTTGCTCTTTAACTTACTACCTGACTAATTTATGACCAGCTGGTTTTGTTGCGGTTGGACCAACAAAGCAGGTTTCCATTGACTGATGCTGTTTCAGGTTTTCAGGTCATTTGTCCCACGTCTCCTGGTCTGTTTGTGTCTTGCTGCTGGTTCGAATAGCCGCAGAGCTGTGAGACATGTCAGACATGACTAGTATCTGTGCTGAGTGTCCACGCTGAGAGCGGGACGCTGACAGACTCTGACTGACGAAGCTTTGACAGCAGCGTGTTTGTGCTGCAGCTCAGAGGGAAGCATTGGCCGGAAGCCGGGTGACGAAGCCACATGAAACCAGAGTGAGAGAGGGGCCGACACGTAGGGAAGGAAACACGCTGCAGGGAGAAACTGATGAGGTGAAGCAGAACTGAGGAGGACTGGAGAAAGAACAAGGAGGAGAAGATGGGCAAACGGCTATTAGAGGAGACAGATGAAGAAGAGAAGGATGAAGGAGAGCTTGGAGGAGAGGAAGTAGCAGAAGAATGAGGACAAAAGAAAAAAGAATAAAGAATAAAGGTGGAAAAGCAAAATAGACGACAGAGCTTCAGGAATGTTTGGGAAAGGACCCATCCTCTGTCTTCTATAGTTTAAATATAAACTTATTAAAGCATCATAAAGAATGTCATCTAGGTAGAACATCACATTCAGACACAAAAATCACCAGACGGGTTCCAGGTGGGTTTCAGGTGGGTTCCAGGCAGGTTCCAGGTGGGTTCCAGGCGGGTTTCAGGTGGGCTCCAGATGGGCCCCAGGTGGGTTTTAGGTGGGTTTCAGGTGGGTTCCAGGTGGTTTTCAGGTGGGTTCCAGGTGGGTTTCAGGTGGGTTCCAGGTGGGCTCCAGGTGGGTTTTAGGTGGGTTTCAGGTGGGCTCCAGGTGGGTTTCAGGTGGGTTTTAGGTGGGTTCCAGGTGGGTTTTAGGTGGGTTCCAGGTGGGCTCCAGGTGGGTTTCAGGTGGGCTCCAGATGGGCCCCAGGTGGGTTTCAGGTGGGTTCCAGGTGGTTTTCAGGTGGGTTCCAGGTGGGTTTTAGGTGGGTTCCAGATGGGCTCCAGGTGGGTTTTAGGTGGGTTCCAGGTGGGTTCCAGGTGGGTTCCAGGTGGGTTTCAGGTGGGTTTTAGGTGGCTTCTAGGTGGGTTCCAGGTGGGTTTCAGGTGGGCTCCAGATGGGCCCCAGGTGGGTTTTAGGTGGGTTTCAGGTGGGTTCCAGGTGGGTTCCAGGTGGGTTTCAGGTGGGCTCCAGGTGGGTTTTAGGTGGGTTCCAGGTGGGT
>SSNS01000762.1:169545-190540 GCA_006937985.1 Aphyosemion australe | reverse complement strand
GCTGAACGGTTTGATACCAAACTTGCTGAAATAGCTGAAAAACTGTAGGAGGAGATACAGTTCAAAAAACGTACGGAAGCAGAGGTTATAAGAAGAAGAAGAAGAAGAAGAAGAAGAATAATAAAGAGAAACAGGAAAACAATAGTTTGAATGCATACTGCATTCAAACTAATAAGAAGAAGAAGAAGAAGAAGAATAATAAAGAGAAACAGGAAAACAATAGTTTGAATGCATACTGCATTCAAACTAATAATAAAGAGAAACAGGAAAACAATAGTTTGAATGCATACTGCATTCAAACTAACTAATTTCATCAAAAGTTTTTGTTACTGCAGACATCCTTGTGCTTCCTCGTGGCGTGATGGAACAGATTAGAGGGAAAGTGCCATCAGTGATGCACTCAGACGCTTTCTGGGATGTCACACGGTGACTGGATGTACCGAGAAGCTAAATAAAGGTTAGGAACTGTAATGTACATTTAGAGGTACACGTGAGCTTCTACAGTACTTAAAGTGCAGCTGCTCCTCTGTACCAAACTCCATCTCTATGCTCTTAATTGCTGCTTTCAATTCATCCTCCCTTCCTTAATCATTTCTGCACTTAACCCATACTTTGATACGCCGCCTCAGATCTCCACCTCCACCCACGCTCCTCTTCTTTAAAGCCTTCATCCTTGAGTTCTCATCTCCGCTCAAAGTTACCCCGCTCCTCTGCTCCTCACTCCTCCCCTCCTCCATCTCACCCTCTTTCTGTCCATCGCCCTCTCTCGTCGGCACCATCCTTCTACTTCTATCCTCTCACAACCTCTCACTAATCAGGGTCTCATCCTTTAAAGCTACTTTTTACAGCTGAGGAAAAGAAAAAGATGCAGAGCTTCAGTGGAGAGCGAGCGCGAGGCCAATCATCTCCACTCTCGCTTTCAATGGTCCATCTCAGGTAAGAGTTCAAGTGCTGCTGAGGGATGTCGAGATCACATCAAATCCACATCTAACTTCACCCCTGAGGCACGAATAGCCAGATTTGTATTAAAACTGCTTGAGCACACTGGGAAATGTCAGGGCAGTGAGTCTGCAGATCTGCAGAAGCACACGATCGCCTCACTTTACGGGGTGACGTGAAAATGTCAGGTGAAAAATTAGATGGACTATTGACTCGACCAATTGAACTTAGTTTACTCAAAAGGTGTAATTATCAGGCAGCTGCTGTTGAGATGTTATTATGGCTGCTGCTGTCTGACCAGCTACAAATACAAGGTTTAAAAGAAAGATCCTGTTTGGGTTCAGAAGAATCACTGATGAGCACAAAATGTATCGATTTCGTTCCAGACCTGAATGGAAACGAGACACTGAGACAGAAGGAAACTGCAGCTAAGTAACTCAGAATCCAGCATGAGTTAAGCTAAGACAATTCTGTATTATTTCATAAACGATGGATCCATTTATGTCCACATAGGGTCTCTTAATAAACAAAGATTTTTTTTACGATTTGGCCTGTCATCCATGCTAAAGTGCAGATATACAGCATCAAAATGATTTTCTTCAAAATCCTTCCACCAAAAGGAAATTTTGTCGGCATTTGCTTGTTGACATAAATAATCGAGGTTTAGGTTTCACGTCACTGCCCAGGACCAAAAGGCTCTGACATCACGTGTGACCTGTGTTTACACTCAAACAGCCCTCAGAACTGTGATGCCATCAGTGATTGTCCTCATTGGCAGATGTTGCCGCCACCTAGCTGTTCCATGTCTAAGTGATGTTTTTCGGCGGTTTTGGGTCAGACCTGGACAGATTTGGGGAACTCTTCCCACCTAAAGGCTTGGCATGTCTAGGAATGTGCTCAACAGTGCACTAATGCGGTTTGGTGTGGATGGATTTCTTTTTTTCTAAAAACGAGGTGCTGTGGACCCAAATATGGAAGGTTTTGCAAAAACCCTGCTACGTGTAAACATGACCTTAGTCTATAAACATGCAAAAAAGTTAATCTGTAGTAATTTTTGTTTGTTTTTTTTACTTTAATTCCAAGAAACCAGAATTGAAAGTATTGTTTCAACGTGGTTTTTGACATGTCTTCAAAACTTCTGAAGGTTTCCACACTTTTTCTTTGGTTCTATTTTGTTTGTTCATTTTTTTGGTCCAGTACTTGATTATTTTTGTTCTGTTTTGTTTAAGTAACTTACACCCAACGCCAACGTCCTTCAGTCATAGCAATGTGCAAGAACTAAGTAAAAAAGGAGCTACAACACGACTTCAAGAGACGCTCAAAGAACAGTTTGAGTCCTGAAAAGAAAAGAACAAAGAAATTAAGGAGGTCTACACCTATTTACATAGATATTTGTCATGGTTTGAAGTTTTCTGGTAGTTTTTCAGCATATTGTAAATGTGTATTTGGGTTTGGGTTGGGGTTAGTGGTTGGGGCTAGGGTTGGGGTTAGGGTTAGGGTTAGGAGTTAAGATAAGGTGTTGGTTAGGTTTTAAGGGTCCCTGGTTAGGGTTAGAGTTAGGGGTATGGGTTAGTTGTAAAAATTATTGTCAGAGTTGGAGTTATGGTTAATGGTTAAGGTTGGGATTATGGTTCGGGTTGAGATGAGGGTTAGTCAGGTTTTAGTATTGGTTAGGGTTAGCAATATGGGTTAGTTGGTAAGGTGCCCCCCACTAGCCCAAGTGCGCAGGCCATCGACGTCACACCAGCCAATAGACTCATTTCTCATTAAGGCCTTGTGGGTTTATTGTGTTCAGTCTATTAATCCAAATCCTCTCTGCTCTTTTTCTTTGCTGGATTGACCAGTTTGGGTTGGCTTGAAGTACCGTCACTCTGAAGGCTTCCCATCCGTGTAGTAGGAAGTGGCGGACAAGGTAGGGATCAGTAGATTTTTTCCAAAGTATATTGTATTTGTGTTGCGCCATTCTTGTTAAAATTGTGTTTCCAGTTTCTCCCACATATTGGGTTTTGCACGTTTTGCATGAAATGAGGTAAGTATAGTTTTTGGTGTGAACGGTTCCAGATGGGTAAGTAGAGAAGACTTGCTTTGTGAATCTGTTTTGTATGTATTTCCATTGATCCAGGTATGTGGCTCCATGTCTAGGTTTGGGATTGTGTAGTAGGGAATGTAGTTTGGCTTTTACCAGTAGGTCTCGGAGGTTATTATTTTTTCCATCTGCTGCTATGAGTTTTCGTCCTATGAATGGTTGTGTTTGTCCCAATGTGCTGTTGAAATTATTTTTCAGGGTTAGGGTTAGGATTAGGGTTAGGGTTAAACCTAACCCACACATAACTTAACCCTGTCTCTCTGCTGGCAAAAATAACATTTCTAGAATTTTACCATTAGACATACTCTTACAGATAACCAACATAGTTATCATAAAATGGCAAAAACAATGAGCCAAGATTGTCAGTGCTAGTAGCTGACAATCATTCACACAACACATACTCTAAGTGCTTGCTAAATAATCCAAGTCCAAGATTAGATTTTAGCTTTGTTTGGTTTCTAGAAATACCATGGATAAATATGTCCATGCTACAGGAACGCCACTGAAAGCAATGATCTGACAACAAAAGTGAGTCACAGAAATAAAATGATGTCTGATTTGTATTCAGCAAACACAAACCATCTTTTAAAATTAACCAACAGGATATTACAGAGTTTAGACGTTTTTCCTAGCTTTCACCTTACCGGACTCAGAATCTCTGGTAAAAGTGCTCTTTGGTTTTATGGACTTTTTTATGTCTTAGCGAATCACATATTTCATTTTTGATCGAAAAGAAACGCTCAGCAAAACCTGGGAGTATAAAGAAGAATTGATTTTCTGACTCCTGATGTGCAAACCTAAAGCCTCGATATCAAGTTGTGCAGGAATGAATACCAACACATTAGCTTACAGCTTTTACTAAATTAGACATGTCACATTTATGGTTTGCAGATCCAAAACACTTTGACATGCATTTCCCAAATTCGAGGGTTGTGATTTTAGCAAAGCAATGACATGAATGTCCTCTTTGGCACAATTAGGTTTAATTTGGCATGTTGTGCCTTTGGGCTATAATCATACATGATGCATTTCTAGCAGCAGGGGGGGTGTTTGGTCGTTGTTTTGAATGAGTTTGAAGCACTTTGCATTCTGCTTTTGTGCTCCAGGCACCTCTCATTTATCCACTTGTGTTGCCCCGCTTTTATTGAGGAAGCACCTGCACTCGGAGTTGAAAATGACCACGCTTTGATGGGCTCGGAGCAAAAAAAATCACCCAGTTTCATTTTTTTTCTTTTAAAAGCGAAGTTCTATTGTCCGATCAGGTTAAACTAGATGCAAGCTCAATCTTCCATTAGGAAAATGGAGAAAACGTGTTTTAAGGCACTGTGTTTAAGAAGTGTTCACAGTCGTAAAACAAAGAGGTGTCATGCTGCACCTGAAATAGATGCTAAGTTTTCTTTTTTCTCCATAAGTTACCTAATTACAATAGTTCTACTGTGCCTTGTTACCTAGCAACAACTAAAGGACAGCTTTGAACATCTGCCGATGGAAGCCTTTGAAAATCAAGGCCTTGAAAACGAGTTCTGCCTATTGTGTCCTGTTGAATGAAAGTGCTGCAGAAACAAAGCAAAGCGTGGCTCCAAAAGGTATTTCATAAAGAAAGCTGGAATGAATGCTGCTGACTCGAATGCGAGTGAACAAACCTTAACGATGCACTCTCACCCTGAATATGTAACGTTGTTAATAAATATGCTGCTGGTATTTCACACACTGCAGGACTTTGCCCAGGAAATGTCAGCTTTCAGGTTGGTCAATATCTGATAACCTTTTAATGCTCGATCAGAATGTCTAACAGCAACCACCAGGATAGAAACTGTTTTAATCAATTCTTTAAAAAAAATCTCTTTGAACCTTCAGGCTTTCATTCAGAATGGGACGTATTGGAGGACCGCAGTTCCTGCAGAAAACGGATTCAAACACTTATCTGGTTTCATGACATTAAAAAAAAAAGAATGAACATCTGAATTAGTCACTTTCTGATTGATCGTATGCAATATTTACTTCAGTACAAGTACTTCTCTAAAGCTGAAAGAGTAATAATTAAATACTGAGTATTCCTTGAAGGAATGCGAATCGCTCTTTTGTTGTTCCTGCAGGGAGTTTAAGCTAACAGCATCTGAGAAAATGTTGGAGTTTTAGAAATTTTCATAAATCTTGAAAATAATGTTTTTCTGTGATCTCAAGCGGTATTTTGAGCCATCAGCATACATAGGTGGGCCCATATGGTGTATAGATATTAAACATTATGGGCCCCATGGTGAGTTCAACAGGCCTATGTATGAGACAGACCATCCGGGTCCCTCTGAAAACCCATTTAGGGCCCACTAAAATCTGTGAGGGCAAAAATCTATCAGGGGAAACTACTGTGAGGCCAATTTGGAAACTCTGGATATGCTGGTGAAGGTTCTCAGTCATCCAGGTCATGGTAATCCAAAGGGGTTCAAATGAAGGCAATGTGACTTCTTTGATTTCTTGAAGATGTTTAGCTTCTCATCCGAGGAGCTATGTCAATTCTGGCTGGAATATGAGAGAGTCAAGCTTATAAACTCTAGCTGTCTGTTGTTGCTCGAGCAGAAACTACCTATGAATACCCCTCCTCCCTACCTCTTGATGAGTCGTCTGGGTCATTAGCCTCTATTGTGAGGGAATCATTGCATTGATCAGATGCACGAGGCTGTGACTTAGACTGAAACTGTTTTGGGATTAGGTTCAGAGCTGCACTATAGGTGTTAGAAAGGTGAAACCTAAGACGTCCGACTCTATTTAGTGTAGATTTTTTATGTTTGACATAGATAGCTTCCCTTACTCCTCTCTCAAATTATCTATCTTCTCTGTCCAGAATGTGGACTTTGTCATCTTCAAAAGTGCATCAACTCTTAGCCCAAGATTCAGGTCCATAAATATTGGGACATCGACACAATTCTAACATCACTGGCTCTATACACCACCACAATGGATTGGAAATGAATTTGAGGGTATTTACATTCAAATCAGGTGAACAGTGTAGGAATTACAACAGTTTGCATATGTGCCTCCCACTTGTTAAGGGACCAAAAGTAATGGGACAGAATAATAAACATAAATTAAACCAATTTTTAATACTTGGTTGCAAATCCTTTGCAGTTAATTTCCAGCCTGAAGTCTGGAGCGCACAGACATCACCAGACGCTGGGTTTCATCCCTGGTGATGCCTCTACTGCAACTGTCTTCAGTTCCTGCTTGTTTTTGGAGCATTTTCCCTTCAGTTTTGTCTTCAGCAGGTGAAATGCATGCTCAATCAAATTCAGGTCAGGTGATTGACTTGGCCATTGCATAACATTCCACTCATTTGCCTTAAAAACGCTTTGGTTGCTTTTGCAGTATGCTTTGGGTCATTGTCCATCTGCACTGTAAAGCACCGTCCAATGAGTTCTGAAGCATTTGGCTGAATATGAGCAGATGAGTATTTTTAAAGTTACTTTAAAAATTTAAACCACGTACCCCAGCTTAAACCAGCTTCACTCTTAGATGAAGAAAACACACTTTCATGTCTTCTCAGTCAGGCATGCTTTCAGAGCTCCTCCTCTTTCTCCATCATTAATGCACGTCTGATGTCTGATGCTTAGTGAGTGATCAGTTGCAGCACTTCAGGGGCTCTATGCGTGTCTGCTTAGTAGGGACACTCATTCACACTCACACCCAGTGATTGACATTTCACTGAGGCTAATGAAGGAGACATCTCAGTGGCACGGGCTAATAAACCCATTGACAGCAGTGGTAGGATGAGTTATTTAACACCTTTGATCTTTCCATTGAGGGCCTACAGCCCTGCAAGACCAGGGTGATGATCTCTCTGAAAACACTTTTAAGTGCAATTTAAACTCTTAAAAATAAACAGTCCACTGCTTTCATGAAAATAATTTTTTTTAAAAGAGGAGCTTCACTGAGAAACCATTTTAAAATAATCGGTCACTCTGAGTTTTTCATGCAGGCTGAATATGAAAATAGTCTCCTACACCTATCTCCTGCATTAGCTTCTGATAGAAAAAGAATGCTAGGATTTGAAAATCCTGACAGATCTACGTCACACTGTTACTAAACATTCATGGACTCACCCATCATGGCTCGCCACGGGGACGGCTGTTGTTGGTTTAGCGTCCAGGAAACAGCAGAGAACGTCTCGGCTAGTAGAAGCTAACTGATAGCATTAGCAACTCCACAACACAGTGTACTTGTGTTATTTGTGGTGATAAAACGTCAACATTGAAAAGTAATTGAAGTCAGTGGTAGAATCACGTTGCTGTTAGCCAATCAGAGGAGAGATGTCCAAATATCAGGAAATAAGACTCCAAATCCTGTCGTCTGAAGCTACGTTCTCCTCTGGCTGAATTCTCCATCCTCAAACAGGTGCATCGGAGTTTTTTTCTCCCAGAGTTACTTACAAGGCATTCATTCCTAATAGAGACAACTGCAACGGTTGTAAAAATATGACTAAAGTTCCTCTTTAAAGAAAAACATTTAAGTTAGTTCAATCGATTTTTCCAAATTTTCAGGACCTGAAAATTTTCCAGGGTTGTACGTCATTGCACTTGTCATTGCATACTGACTCATTGGAATTGGAGAGGGATTCCAGATGATTGCAACAACTCTGTAAATATTTTTAAAGAAAACCTGTTACGCAAAGTTCCAGCAACAGGAGATCTAGGTCATGCAAGGAAACTGAGAACTCTTGAAAAGGGTTAGGGTTCACTGTTTGTCACCAATAGTCCAAGCCTAGTGAGCTACTTGTTTTAAAAAGGTTAGACACGTGTAGTTTTGGTCATTAATCTAGCTCGCTGCTATATTGGCAGAGGCTCACTCTCAAAGCCACCATTCTTGTTCTAGAAATGAACAAAACAAAAATAAAGAGAAATTCTCAAACAAAACTGTGTTAAATCAAATTATGTTGATGAAAATGATTATACCAATGGCTAAAAAACCTGTTATGTGTTATGGTTTGTGTATTTTTATGCATGTTATATCTATGGGGTCTTTTTTCATTCTCTATATTTATCTTTATCGCAGTTCTTGGATGTGTCCTGTTTTCCTCAGCTGCACTTAGTTACTAATTAGCACACCTGTTCTTTGTTAGAGTTTGATATTTACTCTCAGCTCTTCTGCATTTTTTGCCTCCCTCAGTTTCATTGTTGATTTTTGCTCCTATTTTTAGCTTTGTTGGTTTCTTGAACGTACTCCCCTTTGTTTTCAGTTCATCCAATGAGTTCATTGTGTTTTACATCCACCCGTTTTTAACCCATCATGCTTTGATCTTTCACTCACTAACCATAAAGGAATCAGCCAGAATTGTTCTTGAATGAAGGCATAAAGTGCAGCTTTTTGACCTGCACTACGGAGACAGATACAAGTATAGACAGAAATTCACTGACCTGTTCCAGCTGCAGAGGAAACAACCGGAGAAAGAAAAGAGTTGAAGAATGAAATGAGATGACCTTTTATTTGTGCATTCATGATTACATTTCACATTTTGTTATCCACAACTAGCCTTACTTGACTCACCCTAGCAGCCACTACACTATTTACCTCTCATGTTTGGTATTTAAAGTGTTTCAAGAAGCTGAGGATGCTGAAAACTGCCACTGTGGTTACTTCTTTTTCCTGGTGTGTGTGCAGCATCCTGACGTTGTCCACAGAAGTCTGGAATAGGAGCTGCTGATAACAGAAGCCCCCATTATCTAAAGAACATTTACACCAGAACCAGAGCAGAGATAATACCGACAGATCTCACTCATCCTGCCCAGGAACGATTCACCCTCCTTCCTTCAGGCAGAAGACTGAGCATTCTCATGATCTGTTTCCACTCTAGGAGTTCCCAGTGATGGACTGGCCATCGGGAGCACCGGGACATTTACCCGGTGCTCCCAGCCTGGTTTGCTTGATGAAGCTGAACTGAGATTCCACTTTTAAGAATTGAGCTGCTAAACGTCAACAAAACGAACAGAAGAACAGTAGCATCTTACTAGTCGGCTCTGGGTTGGTATCAAACTCCTCGTCTGAATTATTGTCCCCCTCCACCCCTAAAAGTTCTGGAAATTTTCTGGGAGAGGGGAACGTGACAGGGTGATGACTCAGTCCTCTCAACTGTTGTGTTTCCATACAAAATCGTCCCATTCAGGACGATGCAAAGATGTCAGGATATGAAGAAGGTTTTGGCAGTGAGTGATGTCACTGATCAGCACCAAAAGGCGTCCATAGACATTAATAACAAGAGACATTTTATTTTTTCAAAGTAATCTATTCAGGGGACCGGGGGAGCAGCTGTGTGACATAAAAGTGGCGTTCAATGACCAGAAGAAGCGTTGTTTTTTGCGGTACTTTGTGAGACCACAAAGCCCCATAAATTACAGCTTTGGAAGTTTAGTAACAGCGATTAGAATGAACACTGCTTATTTTATTTTCCTTATATTCTGCTTCACCAGCCACTCTTCCAACTTTACAAATGCTGGTTGTTTGGCAACGTCTACCAATATCATTTCCTACTGACTTACAACCAGTCAGCATGAGTTAACAAGTCCCACCCTGCATCTTTACCGGGCCGTACCCCAATGCAGGGACTCGGTTGATCCTTCAGATGTCCCAGAAGGTGGTCCTTTAGACCAGCAGAAATGACATGGTGTCATGAAGGTCCTGGTAAAATCATCCTGATGTTTTGACTTTTTAGCACGCTACTTTTGACCACCCAAGCTGTCTTACTCAACAACAACAAGGAAAATGTTGGTTTACATTCTAGGTCCTCTTTGACTCTAGAGACAGACGTTCATAAAGAATACGGAACCTTGATGTGACAGAAACTGGATTATTAGGTTAGAACCTTTAGACTGTAAATAACACATTTCTGTTCTTATGAAGAACTTTTGGTTTGTGAGTTATGCATCATATTACTGGTCAGAAAATGAGGCAGACCCCAAAAACAATGGCAGTAGAAGACATTTGGTCATCGTTAAACGAAGTTGGTGATTCAGAGAGAGGATGGGGCAAGATAGAAAGGATGAAAGGTTGTAGGAAAAGAAAAAAGGCGGGAAAGATGAAGAAGAAAATGCACATCAAAGCTGTTTTTGTTCTTTAAGCTACTCTTCATTTGTAGAAGGAAAAGGTTCTAAAACATAAGCAGCTTCATCCTCAATGGCTGAGTTTGTTATAATTCAGGGTGTACCGCCCCCTTTCCTGGGTTTGAGTACTCTACATGTTCATGCCACCATGTTTCTTTTAACATACATGCTAGGGATGTGTATTGGTAAACTTCTGGCGATACGATATGTATCACGATACAGGGGAGATGATACGATATATCACGATATATTGCGATACATTCAGCCAGACGATATTTTTTTAGACTTTTTTTAGATTTTTAGATTTTTTTAGACTGAATTTATTGTAAGAAAATTCAATAAACAGTCCAAACTGATACGTAACATGTTGAACATGAGGTACCTGAACCATAACAGAGGAATTTACATTTCAATGGTGGAAACAAAACCCATTGCACACTGCTGCCAACTAGCGGTCTGTGTTTGAATTGCACCAAAAGAAAAGAAAATACACAAATGTTTGCATGTAAATTCTTCCAAATAATTGATTCACAGCTTTTGAATATCGATATAATATTGCAGGAAAAAATATCATGATATATTGCCATATCGATATTTTCTTACATCCCTAATACATGCTGATGTTTTTTCTTACATTTCTGTTTGTTCTCCTAACATTCTTATCACAAAATCATATTTTCCCCCTTATCAGTTCTACTTTTCATGCTCCAAGGACGAAGACACACCACACTCGTAGATTTTCTTTGCAGCCTGACAATTTTCAGAACGGTGGAGGTGGGAGTGTTTGTTAGAAGACTTTAAAGTGTGAGTGTGTATCTGGAGGTGGGGGTGATTAAAGCCAGTTTTGCTGCTATGCTTCACCGAACTTTCTCTTTCTTTCTTTCTCAATTTCCACGCCTTATTTTTCCTCAATTCTCTCTTGATGCTACAGAGTACAGCGGGCCTTGGAACAGATGAGCTTCTCTTCTTCATTTCTTTAAAAAGATCAAGTCAGGGCAGCCGGCAGAAAAGGCCTCTAATAAGCTGCCCACACATCACAGTGGAGGTTGAGTCCCATGCTGCGTTGGCAGAATGATTAAAAGTTACCTGTGCCAAATGAATACCGCTGTGGTGCCCCGGGTTCAGCCGAGCTGAATGTGAGGCGGCCTTTTACTTAGCCAGCACTGTTTAATTAAAACACAGTCAAATGAGATTTTGCCACAATAAGGAATGATAATGGTTCAGCTAACTGATAGAGCTTTATCTATTTTCATTAGCCACTCCCTTGATAGCACTCATGTAATGGAGAAGTCCATCACCCCCGTCTCACTTTGGAGGGAGCCAATGAAGGAGCACAGGAGTGGAGAAAAGATGGTAGATGGGGAAATGAAAATAGGAAAATAATACAATTAGGAAAACGCTTTGTGAGCTATCCCTGTTGGGACACGCTTTCGGTTATGGGACGACTCCTGTGAAGGATGCACCAGCAAATGTCTAATGGCTGTCATGCATTTGGTAGGAAAACCTAGCAGCTGACACTGATTAGCCCCATCATTGTCCATCAGTAGCCCACTGTAGCCCATCACCTAGTCACATGTTACCGGATCAAAGGGCTAGGGTTAAGCCTAGTTGACCATCAGCTCGGGTGCAGAATCACCCACACACATTGACAAAGAGAGGAGGAGTTCAGGCACCATTCCTGCTGAAAGAAAACCAGCATATGTTGTTCTTTGGTGCTGGTTTAGCTGGTGGGAAGCTGGTCCAGCATCCAATCACTAGCATCCCATGGCTAATTGGTATTTAGCTGGATGCCATCCAGAAGGGTTGCAGGTCTGATCCCAGTTTCTCCCATCACATGTTCACATCCCTAGGTCCTCGGCAGTCAAATGGTCAGAAAACAAAACACTTTATGTTTCCCAGACATCCTCTGACCCATAAGAATGTACTTGTCCCAGGTCTCTAAATAGCTCCCATTTGCAGAAGGACCCTCTTTTCTACCCAGAAGGTCAATTGTGGCTCTGACTCATGGGTAAATGGAAGAAACGGGGGCACAGATAAGGAATGTTTTCAATTTCTTATAAAGCAAAATAAAACTCGAGGTTCTTCTGGACTCTTCACAACAGACTTATTGAAGATTTGCAGCATCTTGCTGCAATCACTGAATGCTCTAAGCTTTAAAAAGTACATTTTGCTCTGTTTCTCTTTGTATAAAGCAGTCCTCTTGCTTTTCCAGTCTAGACTGATGTCCAGTTTAACACCAAAGTGTTTATACTCCTCCACTTCTTCTCCCATGATGGAAACAGTGTAGTCTTCAGGAACGGATAAAGAAGTCCGGTTACCTTCGTCTGATAGTCTAGAAATCTAGACCAAACGTAGCAGTAGCAAAAAAATTTAGCTCTGCAGGTCAGTTTAGCCAGCAGGTCTACCATTGGCCTGATTAGTTTTGTCAATCATAGCACTCTACGTTGGTTGGGCGACGAAGATAAACTACAAAGATGGCGTCGGCTCAGGAACAGTGCTCGTTTGGCTTTGGCATCAACTTTGGACGATTTAGCCTTTGGCCTTTCTTCAAGACATGAGCAGATAAGAGGTACTTCAGTCATTTATTTTGAAAAAGGGTGTATTTGCTTCATCTTCTTCATCCTTGACAGTTTTATATTGGACTGCCCCCTTGACTGATTTATGTAGAGAAATGTGAATATGTCATGTTGTTTGCTGCTCTGATTGGTTCTAACGCTGTCACTTTGCGTGCAGAGACAGTTTGAATCACAACCGTAGATTCCGCCCCACAGCTGGACTGTTTCATAGACAGGCTGTTCATTTGAACCTAGTCAGTCAAACTCTGGTAATGCCAGGAGAACCAGTGCTATCAAAGAAACTAACCATTAAATATACATATATAATGTTTATTGGCAAATGGGGATAATAATAAAGCAATTTTACCAAAACTATTCACCTTGCAGTGATTATCTTTTAATTTCTCACGTACTACATCTCAATGGGCACTATCACGGCTTGCTTATTCTGTTTTTGACGACGGCGCTACAAGTGTGTAAACATAAACGAGCCAAACAATACATCTGGAAACAAGGAAAAGCTTAGTGCACGTTTAAACATCAGCATCACTTCAACAAAATGCTTAGAGTGGGATTAATCACCAACCGGACACAAAATCCACCCAAAGCAGTCAACACAGAGTTCAAGTGGCATCGGTTGTTTTCATTCACAGCTCTGATTAGATCATGATTGATATTGTTGTTGCAAAACAGCAACATAATGATCCAATTTTCCTGCCATGTCGCCCACCAACGTGCTAATGCATAGCTGTTGCAGGACTGCTCCTGTGAATACTTGCGTTTGATTGCCCAATTTCTGACATCAGCAAGCAGTTGAAGGCTTCAGCTACACCCAAACACATTTTTAGTTTCATACACGCTGTAGCCTTCTTAAGAAACAATCCACCTAATAGCAATGTGTCTGCTACGGTATATCTAATTTTAATCCTTTCAACCAGTCAGTTTTAATTAAAGCTCCCAAAGTAAGAAGGATTCAGACTCAAACTAGCAGTCGTGTGCCTTATTCTCTGCCGTAGCTTGTAAAATGAGATGTAATTAGCGTGCTTCCTGGGTCAAGTCTCTGCTTTGTCTTTAGCTAATTCTGCTAGGGAACACAGGATATGTTGGGGTTATACCCAAAGAATTAGTGTTGTGTGAGTGCACACAGAATTACAGTCATTTCTGTGAGCTGCGGTATTTCAGAGCTAATTGCTTGTGCTAATTCTTTTTCTAACTCACCTCCCCCCGCCTGTTATTATCAAAATCATTAGGCAGGCTCATTAAGGATTGAGGGGCAGCGTGCCTACCTTTGTGTTACACAATCGCACCGAATTGTTGGAATCTGCACGGTTGTTTACAGAAACAAGCTAAAATTCCAGTTTGGAAGAATAAACCGAGATGATAATTGGGTATTTAAGCACAGCTTGTTCTATTCTCTGTTCTCTCTTTACAAAATGTTTTTAAAATTAACACTTTATGTTTTGTTAATTAGCTAAACTCGATAAATTTAACATCTCTTTGTTCTTTTTAATTATGAAATAATGTCACTTGATTAACATTGTTAATACGGTTTCTGTTATTGTTATGTCTTGTGAAAATTATCTTCAAAAACTTCTGACATGAATACATTTACTGTACAGATTTGATCTTTCCATGAGAAATGCACAAATCTGTACGTGTCATCCCACTCAGGCCAGAATAATCAGTGACCTGATTGTACGCCATTTGGTGCTCTTTGTTCATCTGGCAGTTTTCCTTTAGTTGCCTAAATAATGACGCCTATGGGGAGAGAACTTTGACAGAGAAGAAATCATGGATATAAAAAAATCCAGTCTAGATAACAATATTGGCAAAATTGAATTGAATTTGTGAAACTTTAGCAAAGTTTTCTTGTGGGGTCCACTAAACTAACCAAACGCTCACAGGAGTCAATAGATGACTATAGATGATGGTCCAGGTTAGAGGATTAGTTTGACCACTAATTAGGTGACACTGTCTACAGAATCTGCTGTCTTCAATAGCATTGCACAGAGATCTGTTGCATATCTGCAGGAAAAATCAAAGCAAAAGGAATGTTCCACCTTACAGTTTTGCAATCAGGCCAAAACATTCCAGACATCGTGTCTACTTAGATGCTCCTTGAAAGGAAAACCAAGCAGAAAGCTTAGCATATCATTACAGGCTATTTCCATACTGAATGGTTGAACCCCACCTGATACCTGTGTTTAACTGTAATGATGAAGTGATCTCTGCCTCTCCTGGCATGACTGTTATTTTCAGCGCTGTGTTTCGTTTACATGCATAGCTCGGTGTATTTAAGCGTTTCAGTCTCTTGTTGGTCAAAAAGCACCAAATACTGCTGTCCTGCAATATTTTGGTTGTTAAATCTATTTGAATTAGAAGAGGTTGTGATTGGATTCAATTGCACTACAGTATATGTAAATGGCTTAAAATGCAACCGTTTTACTTTATATAGTACTGCAAGTTATATACAAATACCCTTAAAGCTGTCATGCGTAGTTTAAAATAAAACAAAATGCTTAAATTTGACAGTCTGACTCTATTCTATGATTCAGAAATTATATTCGCCCTAACTCCCTCCCCTGGCCTCTACAGCAAAACAAGTCATCCATGCGAGCCGTTGACCAATATGGAGCTGTCAATTAACAGGAATGCGCCCCGGTTCCCAGCATGCACTACGGGGTAACAGACTCCTCAGTCAGCTTAACACACCAACTTAGCTAGAATGCTAACTCAACCTGCATTGAATTAACGTCAGTCTGTAAACTTCAAGCTGGAAAAGGAGACAGAAGAATGCAATGGGATGGCGTTAGCAGGGGTGTGCTAGCATAGCATAGCGAGTGCTGGATTCCTGCAGGTTTTAGACGTTCTTCTGCTTAAACTCTGCAGATTTGATTAAAACATGCAATAGCAGCTCTTGCAGAACACGATGAAGACTGAGGAGATAATTCAGATAGAATCAGGTGTGTCTCAGCATCAAAAACATGCGGCCCCTCCATTAGTACTACAAGACTATTTTGGCATTTTCACATCTGGCCTGGCCCGGTCTGGTCTACGTAGCGTCAGCCCACCCTGCTCCGGTACGGCCAGGTTGTGTTCACATATCCTTCTCAGGATTGTGGATATCTCCAAGCACGTGGGTGGGGCAAAAGGTGCACAGAGAAGTCCGTGGTGTTTTCCTTAAGTTAGTAAACAAAGGCGGCTGTGAGCAGTGTTGCTTTTGGAGACTCTGATATGAAGAAATGTTTCTTAATCTCACTGAAAAAGTGATATTTGCTCCTCACACCAGTCTGTCCTCGTGCTACCGTGGCTGGAGCGGTGGTTCCAAGCTGCACGAAGTGGTCAGCTGAGCACAGAAAACGCACAGATTACCCAGATTTGAACACAATTAACCTACCAGTGCTGGGCCGGGCAGACCCAGGTGTGAAAGCAGTTTTTGTGCTGTGAGGCATGGTGGCTTTCAGCTCCTTCTAGAAAGGAAGGGGGAGCAATAGCCATAAAATATCTTCCTCTTCTACTTAAAGACTCAATGACACAGACCACAGCTTTAATAACAAAGTATTTATACTTTAAAAAAAACAACAACAACAACTTCAGTCTTGTCATACAGCTGCTACCTCCTTTCATGTGTTGCTATTTCATTATAATACATTTTTTCCCTTGAAGATCTTTTTGTTTTATGTTCAACTAAAATGCTTCAATTTATTTAAATAATAATATATATAATTGTTTTCCCAATAAATAATCAATCTCTATCTACAAAAGCTTGTTTGATGTTGCTATTTTCTAAAATTAAATAAAATTCCCTCATTTGGTCTATTTTCCACTTATCTTCTGTGAGATCTGAACCATTAGCCGACCATGTGACATGTACATCAATTTTCCATCAGTTTATGTGAGAAATTAAAATGTAGTTGATGGAAAAATGGGAAGTTGTCACATGAAGTTAAATCATGTTAAGTATTTCGTTTCAGTATGCAAGGCTTTATCGGGCCATTTAAAATAGGAGTATTAACCATGAGAGTCTGCAAATCCAACTGACATGACATTGTGACCATGATTATAAAACCTCACTTGCAAAACATACATGGCATGAACTCTTTTTTTTTAATGGGCTGACAGGACTAGCATTTAAGCTAACTGGATTTGCATCTATTAGAATTCCAAATGTGAAATTAGAAATAGTTGAGACTTGCGCTTTGATGTTTTTAAGGTTAAAAAGTCAGCTTTTATGGTAAATGAAGTCCTATTCTCTTATAAACGTATTGTGTTTGTCAGTTATTTAATGTTTTAAGTCAGATAAGAACCTATGAGAACACGACCGTTGTTGCAAATACTGATAAAACACAGATTTCACTTAGGAGATGTGGATATACATAAATATTCCCAAACCAACCCCGACACCCATGCTGCTGTTCATATAAAAACAGGATGAAAGTTTTATGGAAGTCTCACCAAAGTTCCCTCAATAATTTCCATGTTACACTGTCAGCACATTTCTTTATAGCAGAAGAAGAAGACAGGAGAGCCAGAGGGCCGTCAGCTGCTTCATTAAGGATCTCTGCACATCCAATTACAGAGTTACAACTGTTTAGTTAAAAGACAAAAAGGAGGAAAGAAGAAGCCAAAAAAAGAAAGGAGAGCAAAGAAAATCAGAAAAACCGACGTCAATAAAAGGTGGAACTAATTACCGATCATTTAGATCCTTTTTAAATCAGAGTAAGTCTTCTGATAAAGTAAACAGCCTTGGTGCAGTGATTGGTATTACACACTGTTAAGAACTCAACTTTAATTAAGCACAGGCTGTCGTGTGTTTGTGAAACGATGACAACTTCACTGTTTTTGTGTCTCTGGTTCATTGGACGCTTCATTCTGCCTGTAAGTTTTCAATGGCTGTAACACAATAACAAATCCAACACTAAATAGTTTAAATATAATCTCTAAGATGAACAAACAGAGCAGGAGTAATCCCTTTTTATCCAAAGATTCCTGCTTTGTAAGTTCCATTTTTAGTATATCTCAGCAATGACGTTGTCTTAAGGCCACAATTTTTCCAAAACAACTTGTTTTATTTTATAAAAATGTCCTTGAAAATACACCATTTCTATTATAAATGTCTACTGATGTAAAAATGACCCAAACTACTGTAGTAACTATGTCAGGCCTGTATGTGGCGGGGTAACAAAAAGGTCTGGGGCTTGTGAATAAAGCTTGACTACCACAGACATCATAGACACTCTGTGGACTGGCGCTGCCTATTGGAGCTGCCGTAGTGGCTGGTCGCCATCTTGGATGGGTCGCCATTCGCCCCCAGTGCATTTATTTCTATAGCGGAAGGTGCTTATCCAACTAAAAAACACATTTTATTAGGCTTTTTCACAAAAACAAACATGTGGTATAGCATGATAGTTCCACTCAAAAATTCAAATATAAAATCCCAACAGGTAGGCTAGAAAAGTCCCAGAAAATTCCCACGCGATCTGTTTTCAATAGTACGCCGGTTGTTGCAACCGTAGGCTGTAGAAAAAACAAGCATAGTTGCTCAGTCTGCGTTGACGCCAGTTGGGTTTGGAGAGTGAGGGACCCATCCAATATGGCTGAGACGCTGTTTTGCTCTCCAGCGCCCTATGGGGCGTCTACGTATTCATGTCTTCCTCCCTTCCTCCCTTCTCTTTCCAGTTTCATTCACAAATGTTTTGCTTTATTTATCCCCCAAAGTTATTCCTGAATCCGTGTAACAATGATGAAGCATCCTAACGTAATCCAGAGCTCTATATGGGCTCCAGCTTCTTGTGAATTTCATCATACATTCTTTCACAGAAGTGTCCACAGGTTAATACTGTGACTGGTCCAATGCTACAGTGCTAGGATTGCATTTCTAATTCAGCCTGGCAAAGATCCCGGTGCTGGCAGAGCGCCTTACCTGGCCGGGACAACAGAGCCAGCTAGTCCAAATGCCCACAGAACCCAGAGTTTTTCAACCTCACATTTGCAGCCAGCTCATTAGCATAGACGCTTTGATACAAAGAAGTGCACACAGTCGTACCTGCATCCCGTACCTGTTTTAACTCATTCCAAATTCTTCTTTGGCTCAGTGAAGAGGGCTCTGAGATGAACAAAGAGAAGAACCGTGGAGGCGCGTTATTTATGGCTCAGTCATTTTAAATAAGAGAGTTGCCTTTGAAAATCAGTCCTGTCGCCAAACACGGATGGTTTCACATTTCTGTACATGGTGTGTCACCATAATTTAAAACTATGCTATGCACAGTTCAAAAAGGGCCACATGTTTGTATTAATAATGATATATTATCTCTCTGCTGACTAAATTACACTGTAATGTTGACCTCACAGCAGCCTGTTTACCGAAGCCTCGAAGGAAAGAGGGTTTATTTTAATCCAGCCATATCGCCAATATCACTCCACGGATTTTCTTTCAGTTGCCCAATTTATTCAACTGGCATGTAAGGCAATAAAAGCGTGTTTATCACTAAAGTGTTTCCTGTCCTTTTCTATGATTCTCAGTGTGATTAAATTGACATGAATGACAGAATAAACAACACAGCCGTCAGCATCATTACAACTCTTTCTGCCTGTGTTCCCCGTCCTTAAGTCTGAGCTCCAGCAGACACTATTGTCTCCTTAATTATTTGGAAAACAAACAACCTGCTTGTCATTCTGTCTTAGCTGATCTCTTCATCTCCTTCTTCTTCTCTCCTGGCCTTGTTGGCAGATTTCTGAATAATGAATTGCTTCAGTCTAGTAGTCCCTGTGTGGAGGAATGTGGAGGTTTATTATTGTTCAAGCATTGTTTGTGTACTGATGGAAGGAAGGCGGTGGTTTTAATGTCAGTGCCAGATGGTTCTCCTAGAAGTAGCCTCTGGCGACCTCTTGTCTATCGATGAATGTCGTGTGAACTCACTAAGACACAAATAGAAATATGGAAGCATTTAGAAAAGACCAATCCAAGTCACATAAGTAACAGATCTAGGATGAAAATCCAGATGTCCCTCTAGGGTCCAACATTGTCCAGCTCCTCTTGGGGAATCCCAATCTACTATCAGACCAAAGTGTATAAGAGTTTTGAAACTGACACAGGATCTTCCCCCAGTGGGATGCATTCAGAAAATCTCCAGAGGAAGGGCATCCTTATTAGACACTTGAAGCCCCTTAGCGGACTCCTGTAAAAGAAGCAAAGCAGCACTTCTACTTTGAGCTTCACTCAGATGATGGAGCTACACACCATCTCCACCATCACCAGGGCTGAGCCCAGCCACCAGGGCAGCTCATCTGTTGCTTTTGGTTATGATCTAGCCCCAATGACCATAAGTTGGAGTTCGAATGTAGTCTGACCACTGAATTGAGAGAATTATCTTTTGGCTCAGCTCCTTTTCTGTTAGTCCATTGGTCCAACTCCCAACCCAACTTGCCATCACTCAAAAACAAGATGGTGGCAGCAGAGTTAAGTGCCCCATAACCGAAGGGTTGCAGGTTCGCATCTTTTGCAATTATTGGGCGGGACACTCACCCACCTTGTCTATTGATGGTGGTCGGAGAAACTGGTGATGCTAACTCCAGGACTCTATTTACATAAAGGTCATTTAAACTTTTAACCATCTTCATATCTAAACTTCTGTTTGTAAGGCAAAAACTCACAAAACTCCCAGCTTCAGTTAAAAGAGTGATCATTCACGTGGGATCAAATGATGTTACACGTCGTGAGTCTGTCATCACACAGCAGCATTTTAACCATCTCTTTGACATCCTGAGGAGAAGTGGAATGTCTGTTTTCATCTCTGGCCCAATTCCCACAGTTTCTCGTGGATGTGGAAGTTTCAGCCGCCTGCTCTCTCTCCATTCCTGGCTCCAGTCTGCTTGCAGGTCCTTCAGTTTTGGTTTCATTGATAACTTCAACCTGTTTTGGGAGCGGTTTTCTTTTTTCAGGCGAGATGGTGTACGCCCTAACCGACATGGCTCGAGCATGCTAACCGCTAACATCAGGTATGCTGTGCAGTCCCATAGATATACATCTATGGTGGATTCCTTTTCACAGACATGACGGTCCATATCCCAGCCATCTACACCTTCTCCGGCCATCGCTTGCACCACCACTCCAAACAACATTGCCCTCTATAGTCCTCCCCCAATGCAACCATCATCTGTATGCCTTCCAAGGGTCACTGTCCCCACAATTTTATCTTCTGCTGACAGACCTGAAAGTTTTCCTATTCCAGTTCATTTATCATCCTGCAAGGATATAAACTGTTTCTATGGCCGGAGAACCCAGAAACGCACTAGATGCTTACGACCCATCCCTCTCCAACAGGTTAAGA
>SSNS01000762.1:149419-167201 GCA_006937985.1 Aphyosemion australe | reverse complement strand
TTAGCTTCTGCTGTCAAGTCAAACATGAGAAATTTGGGTGTTGTCTTTGACCAATCAATGTCTCTTGAAGGCCACTCAAAAACGCTGGTCAGAAACTGTTTTTATCATTTGAGAAATATCTCCAAACTGCGAAGGTTGGTGTCAAAACATGAGCTTGAAATGGTTATCCATGCCTTTATCTCCTCCCGTCTAGATTACTGTAACACACTTTTCACATGTTTTAACAAAAAAGCCCTTGACCGCCTTCAGTTGGTCCAGAATTCTGCAGCGAGGCTCCTAACTGGAGCAAACAGAAGAGCTCACATCACTCCTATTCTGATGTCTCTGCACTGGTTACCCATTAACTTTAGAATTCAATTTAGGATCCTGACTATAACTTTCAGGGCTCTACATGGCCAAGCTCCTCCTTATGTTACTGAACTGTTAAAGCCTTATGCTCCAACCCGAGCCCTCAGGTCCACCAACCAGAACCTTCTAGAAATTCCAAAGACCAGATATAAAAGTCGAGGTGATCGCTCTTTCCAGGCTGTTGCACCCCGACTTTGGAATGAACTTCCTTTATCCCTACGTGTTACTGACAGTCTGGTCACCTTTAGAAAGCAGCTGAAGACCCTTTTGTTTAAAACTGCTTTTACTTAAATCTTTTATGTTTTATTCATTTTTTCTTACTTGTATTTATAATCATCTTTCATTTGTTTTATCATTTTTATAATTTTATGACTTTCTGTCTTCTGATTTTTAATGATTTTATGATATTCTGTTGTTTTGTTTTAAGATCATTTTATGATGACCATCTTGTGTTTTGTTGATCTTTGTGAAGCACTTTGTGATTCTCTGTCTGTGATAAGTGCTATACAAATAAAATTTACTTACTTACTTACTTACACTGGACCCAAAGAGAAAGTTCTGCTTTGTCCTCATCGGGAACCATGGCCTAAAGGAAGAGGATCAGACTTTTATCCCATCCATCCCACACTCAGTTCTAATTCATTCTTTCAAGAGCCTGAAGTCATCCCATGAAAACTCACAACAGACATTTGTTCTATAGTAAATAAACAGGACAAGGAGAATCACACACCACAGGCATGGTGACCACCTCGACCTAAACGCTTCTGCTAGCGACCCGGCTACATTAAGGCCCGTCAGACCTTCGGACTTGGCCATAAAAATCTGACACAAACATAACTGCAAGCTAATTTTCCCCATGATGTGTGTATTTAAGATGACCTGTCACACAACCACATGGAGTCACGTGCATTGTGAAAAAAGAGGAAGTGTGCACAACCTCGGTGCACATGTGCACAATTTTGCAAAGTAATGCAACAGATTCTTCCAACCTCACATCCCTGAACCCTGTGTGCTATGAAGGTTTCCATGGAAGACTGAGTCACCGTTTAAGTTTGCTTTCATTGATTTGACAGTTACCCACAGTTATCTAGAGTATTATAGCCAAGTTACAATCGTTTCTTCCTGGATGAAACATTAGCAGAAGCTAGCTAGACTTTAAATCTGATAACAGAATCTCAAGGAGAGATCTGACTCCTGCAGGGAGAATTTGAGCTCTTGTAGCAAAGAGATATGGTCTTATTTGCTGTTTGTTTCCACAAATAATTATACATCGCTTTATGTTATATTTCACACTTAGATACACTATAGTGGCACTATCATTATGTACAATTACACTTGGCATATGATGTTTAGCAGCTGTGTTAGAAGAGGAGAATTCCACACAACAATGTGTACCCATAGAGCAGGGGTGCCCAATCCTGGTCCTGGAGGGCCGGTATGGTTCTCTGCTCCAACACACTTGATTCAGTGCTTGAATCACCTGTGCAGCAGTTCATCAGGCTCTGCAGAAGCCTGTTAATTACCTGCTGAATGAAATCAGGTGTGTTGAAGCAGAGTTAAAACTAAAACCTGCTGGACCAGGATTGGGCACCCCTGCCATAGAGGAACAATACAACATTTAACACTATAAATACATTGTGCATCCTGCTTTAGCAAAATGTTCCACTTAAAAACCTGATGTTGTACTTATACTACACGTGAAGTTCCAATGAGTTTATAAATGTTTCATTTGCATGATGATAAACCAGTAGGAACTGCTCAGTATCATTAGTAGTACGAGCCTACACTACATTTTGTTTTCTGCAATTCTATGCATTCAAATATTGTGACATGTTTTTTGTTTTATTGAACTTGTGATGCTATCTGTGCAACAGATTTACTAATTGCTAAAAGTCTTTGATGTTGGTTGGTCTGGATTCTTACCCGGGCTTTCCACCAGCCGTAAAAGCATGGCGAAACGTAATAGCGGCGTTTTACACTCGAGCTCATGCCCAACCGGGAGCGATTCTGATGCAAAACAGGAGCCAATCCCGCAAGGTCACAAAATCACAGAAGAATTGCAACACCGCACGTGATTTCAGAAGTCCACACACAATAATAATCAAGGAGAAAGACAGCTGCATCTATCAAAAAAGGTCTGTGGTTAATTTTCTGTTCTGCCTACATTGGCTACGGGGGTTTTAACAGGAAATGACGTTCGTTTACCTGCATGTGACTTTTATTTTGAAAGTTTCCAGATGTTGTACACTGCTTTTGTGTTTAACTTCCTGTCCAGCGCGATCTAAACTGCAGAGTTTGACGTGTTTTGGAAGTGTAGCGCGTAAAAAAATAGACTCGAGACGTAATGATAATGTCCCGTCGCTTCTGGGATGCGTCCAAAACATCACACCTAGCTGCCGGTGGAAAGGACCCTGTCCACTATAACGGCGGCTAATTGCTGCGTAGTACAATTCACGGCCATTTCACGACGCTTTCACTTGCGGCAGAAAGCCGGGGTTAGACTTTGGATTCTACTTGACTTTTCTAAATTACAACATTAAAACTTTATCTCCCAATTGCAAATAGAATTCACCAATCGATCCTGGCATTGATCTGGTTCATAACTTGACCGGACCGTTCACTTTCCTACTGTTATTAAGCATGAATATCCTTCCATTAAACAACAGTAGACAATGATTTCTGCAGGGAAAGGTTCATTGCAACATTTGATCAGATGAGTGTATGGGTCAACATGACACATGAAATGATTGAAGAAACTGTCATACATGACTGGTTCTCTCCAGTGAAACAGACCTGTTATTGTATAAAAGAAATGTGAATATTATACTAACAAAGTTTAGTAAATCTAAAACCAGTTCAAACATTGAAAAGTTAACAGAAAGTGAAGAAAAAAATGACGCCATAAGCATTGCAATGCAAATATCCACCACAGATGTTACTACACCAATCAGCTTTCATAGGTCGATACCTCATGTAATGCTTCTCTGTAGATCCAGATGGGATACGGAGTCGCTTTAGTGTTCAGTCTGCCCTCAGTCCAACATAAGGAGATGAGGTTGCAGCTCCCAGAGATGGAAATGTTTTATACGTCTTGCCAATCATTTTCAAAAGACGACTATTTATTGCAACCGAGTAAACACAAATGTAAAAGATGCTTTTGGCAACCAGCCATTGGGTTATGGGATTACAGGGGGAAGATGTCCAGATAGGAGTTATTTTTAGCCTAAAATCAAATGGCTACTCTGAGGCCTGGTATATTTGTTGTAGGTATCTTCAGGAATTGATCTTTAGGAACCTTTCAGGAGAGGTGAATGCATTTCTTTTTATATTACATCCCACCAGCTGTCAGAAATTATTTTATAATTTGTGTGGGGACGTGCGGGTTCTGCTGCACAGACGTGGCTTAAAAAATACACGATTGGAAATTCATGCCATATTCTTTCCAGCGTGTGTGGTGCATCGTAGGGGTTCACTGTAGAAGTTAAGGATGATGTTTCACCTCGATGGTGTGAAAACAGGAATCTGTAAAGTTATGAGTCTGTGTTTTATCAGCAGATCATCTAACGACGGTCTGAAAGTTGATATTAGTTAAGTAAAATGAAAAAAAAAGTAAAAAAGATCTGGTATCTTTGTACTAGGGGTGGGAATTTAAAGGAACATTCCGCAACTTTTACACCTTAAAATTATGCTTTTTTGTAAAGTTTTGGCGTCATACTATTATCTATCATGTTCATTTTCGTACCTGTGATAGTGTTAGGGGGTCCCACGTCTGTTTACCGCACTATACAGTTTTTGAGCTCGGGTCGTTACCGGAAGAACTGACTGGGTGTTGCTTCACGGCAGTATATGGCAAGCCAAAGGGATTTTTAAAAAGTGCACGTTCTAAACGTGCGTTATGTCCGCCAAAATGCGTGTCTTGAACGCGCGTTTTGACGCCAAAGGGGGCAAAAACTTGCGTGTTCTAAAAGCGAGCATTATGTCCGCCAAAACGAACGTCTTGAACGAGCGTTTTGGCGTTTTTCCCTTTGGCTTGCCAAAATTGTATAACATAGACTCGCTGTTTAGCCGCGGCAGATTCACCAAAGAAAGCTAGAAATTCGATCAGAGGAATCTAGGAAAAGAAAAGGAGAACGTGATAGAACAAGAGCAAAGACCAGAGTTATTATTGGGCCGTCTTTTCCTCGCTGGAGAGCTCTTTTAGAAAGAACAGCATGAACTACGGACTCTAACCTTATGCCCAAGAGAGAGATTTGATTTTACAACAGTGATGTTATGCAGCAAGCCTCTAGAGGGCGACAGAGACCATATAACTGCAAAGTTGAGGAATGCTGCTTTAACGCGTTAATTATGATTAATTAATTAGAAAAAATTAACGCATTTAACTCTTTAAGCCCAAAGGTCCCCCAATCGGGGGACGTTGAAGTTTAGCAGCAAAATACATGCCCTAAATATCAATAAATATTGTCAAGCTGCACCTCTAAAATAAAAATAAAAATCCTCTTTAAATAAAAAAATTGCTTTTGGGGCAAATTTTCTTGAACAATTAAAATTTAATTAATCCAGATTAATTAGTTACAAAACCACTAATTAATTAGATTAACTTTTTTAATCAAGTCCCACCCCTACTTTCTACATTTACTAAAACGTTCTTGGTTTTCGTGAAACAATTCTTGTTCTTTTTCAGGAGGTTTATCGAACGTTCATTTAGCTTGAAAATAATACAACCAAAACTATGCGTCCATTTTTGTTATTTACTATGAACTTAAAGCCGCAAAGCAATTTCCCACCCTATTTCGCTTTTAACACCTTTTTTAAAATTTTTGTTTTTTGGGCTTTCCAAAGAGTTGCCCTCAAGACATCATGTACTGTTTACCACTTAAGAACCCAAGCAGCATTTCAGCTGCTCATCAGATGCTGTTGATTATTCATATCCACTCTGCGGAACAAGAAAAGAAAAAGTCAAGTGAAACGGCGTAGTGATGAAAGAGGGCGAAATACTGAGATTAGAGGAGGGAAATATTGGCAATGAAAGAAAATAAAATACTGAAAAAAATAACTATGAAGGCAACTATGTGGATTGTGACTGAACTAAAAGCAGAGTTAAAGGATGAAAGAGGGGAAAATGAACAAAGAAAGTAGAGGAGAAGTGTACCTGCCAGCTTCGTGCCGCCCATCCTCAGGCCATCTGCTTCTCTACATCAAGGGCTTTGCATTGATTAGCATGCCATTACACCCTTCAAATGGGGTGTGTCTCTGTGTTTATCCATACAAACCACAGTGTCTGGCTACGTGCTTTCATCTGTTTATGTGTGTGATGTATTAATGTTTGTGCATCTATCAACTGGTGCGTGTGCTCGCTGGTGTCTGACTGTGTTGGTCCTGTGTGTACATATGGGACTTGTTTGGCCGTAATTACTCTGGTGCATTGTGGTTTCCAGATGAATGCCAGCGAGAGAGGAGCGTGAGGGTCTGAGTGGAATAACCAGGGCAACAGATCAAGAAGTTTTCCTCTTGGGACTTGACCCTGATTATGGCTAGACGTGTGAAAGAATGCCACAATGTGGGGTGGGGGTGGGGCTGTGTGCAAAAAACAGTTTTTTACTGTAGTGTTTAGAAGTGATTGCAACCAATTTAAACATGATCAAGATCTGTTTTTACTATGGTCAAGTATTTTCAAGCCAGTCCCATTGCTCGTCACGCACTGGTGAAATGTGTTCTCCGCATTTGACCCATCCCCTGGTGGAGCGGCGAGCTGCAGACAAGACCACGCTCAGGAACTATTTGGTGGTTTAACCCCAAATCCAACCCTTTAATGCCGAGTGTCAAGCGGGGAGGCATTGGGTTCCATTTTTAAAGTATGTGGTAGGACCCGATTGTGGATTTGAACCCACAATCTCCCAGTTACAGGGCAGACACTCCTACCACTAGGCCACTGAGTTGGTACATCACCTTCTTCCCACCTTCAGGGTCGTGTGTGAAGTGATAAATAAAAAATGGGGAGCTTAAGTCACGCCAATCTAGTTCTAGATCATGAGCCTCCAACTGCCAAAAACAAAAATGAACGGGAGTCTATGAGAGGATAAAAGCTATTTTCTGATCCCGTGCCATGGATTTCACACATGATGTCCGTGAATTTTAAAGACGCATTTTGACGCCAAGAAAGCGCTTATTTTCAAACGGCGGCAGTGGAAAGGCACTCGTTCACTATAACAGCGGCTAATTGTCACGAAGTACATTTCGCAGCTCTTTCTTGACTTTTTCGTGTTTGGTGGGAAGGAGGGGTAAGGTTCCAAACAAAAATCCGTTGGATGGCAAGTAGGTGGACCTACATGGAAGCAATTTTGTTTCTGGTTTCTAGTTCTTTCCAAATTACACCGTTTTGTAACAGTTGGACATGGGCCATGTCACTGTCATGTTCTGCCCTCCAGTCCCCCTGTGCACTAGTGTCTCGTCTCCCTTGATTAGTTCTTTATTGGTCCCACCTGCCTCTTGTTTCCCTGATCACCTATGTCACCTGTGCCCTCATGTATATAAGCCCTGTTTGTCTCATTGAGTTTTGTCGGTGCGTCTGTGCATCTCTGCGTTGTTCTCCTGTGTTGCTGTCTCCTGGTTTTTGGTTAATTAAAGACTTTAAACTTCCTGGGCTGCCTGCTGGAGCGTACTCACCTGCATTTTGGGTCCACACCCTTAAAACGTGACAGTCACACATTGAATCTAATTCATTTTAAGTTTTCTTCTTCATCTCCTTGAATCATTTGCTTATCTGGACTTATTGCAAAAGAGAACAACTTTCTTTTAGGGTTCACTTTTTCGGGGGCAAGAAGCCTGTGTGACTGAAGATTTGATGATAAAAATACACACTCCCTGGCTAGTACAGCAGGAAGTACATCCTTTTTTAGGAGGGAGGTCAAGATGCAAAGTAGCTTCAGTCACACTGTTGGCAGAAGACAGCTTGCCAGTGCAGCAGCTGTAGCAGATCGCTCTCAAGCCAACAAGATCAAAACAGTAAGCCTGTGCTCTCAAGTGGGATAACACGTACTCACACTGGTGGTGTGTGATACCTTTAGCTGCAATGCTGTCAGGTCATAGTTTGATTCATGCATATTAAAAACGGGCCACACGGGAAGAATCACAGAGAAGTGCAGTTGAGTTGTACTTCCCTTTCAAGCTCCAACCCACTGGCTGCCTCGGTGGACTTAAAGTCTGTGATGGATCAAAGAGGCAACAGCTGTAAGGGGCAGAATGGGATGTACAGACTTAAAAAGTTTTGGCCACCAAAAGCCACAACTGACTTTCAAACTGAATCTGTTATTTATGACAGGAATGAGCTGAACATGGAAAAAGACAAATCAGGTTGGTCACATATAGGAAATGACTGAACTGACCCTTTTAAAGCACAAACAGCTATTTTAATTAGACATTTGTTGTAAAAAATACCAAATCAGCGAAATGATCTCGCACTGTGAATGGTTACAATCCCACACACTCTGATGTCAGCTGAAGCTTCAATAATTCCTTTCATTTTGACATTGCTGCCATGTAATTAACATTTAATGATCACAAATCTACCCTAACTGGAAACTATGATCCAACAAGAAGAACAGCAAATGTAACGGTGTGCTGGAGCAGAGACTGAATGGCCCAGAGGCTAATAAAACCTTGTACTAAACAGTTACTATTGATTAAGGCTAGCCTTTAGATTATTTGTTTTTATAAAATCAATCTTAATTTCATCTGGAGACATCACCCCTCTGCACCTTCATCAGTGCTTAGTATGGTAATTTTCTTTTTTCTGAAACAAGGATCACATCACTGAAGAAAACAGATTGTTATTTATTAGATTCTATTTTATAATGTATCCCTTAATGTTAATGTAAAAGCTTCTAATCTCGGCTTGCAATTTAGATTTTCTTTCTTTCTTCCTTTTTCTTTTTTTTGGTGGGGGTTAGGGTTGCAAAATGTGTTGCAAGCCAGAATGAATACAATGAACATAAAAAAAAGTTATGCACAAGTGATTTCTCTCAATATTTAAAACAGCAAAATAGTCTGATTTTGGTCACATTCATGAAATTCATTTCAATGGAATGGTGCTTTAAGTAAGAATGACATCCTGTGGTCAAATTTGGGTACTGCAGCCCATTTTCAAAACACATGAGTCACTTTCTCACTACTGTTCTATGAGTTTCATGGCTGTTACCAGTCACCAGTTCAGTGGGCTAGCGGTATGAGTGTCCTCCTTGAGACTGGGAAATCGTGGGTTCAAATCCAGTCGGATTTAAAGATGGGACCCAATGACTCCCCGTTTGACACTCAACATTAAGGGGTTGGATTGGGGGGTAAACCAACAAATAGTTCCCGAGCACGGCCATTTCTGCAGCTCACAGCTCCTCCAGGGGATGGGTTAAACGCGGAGAACAAATTTCACACACTAGTGTGACAGCTAATGGGACTTTGACTTTAATTTTTTACGGGTCAGGACCAGAAGATTCTAGATGAGTGAAGACGAGTCATACACAGTAAGTTGATAATTAGTAATATTGAGTTGTTGGTAATTGAAGAAGTGCTTGACTAGGGATGTGTATTGTTAAAATTCTGGCGATACGATACGTATCACGATACAGGGGAGACGATACGATTTATCACGATATGTTGCGATACATTCAGCCAGATGACATTAGCGATTTTTAAGACAGAATTAATTGTAGGGAAATTCAATAAACAGTCCAAACTGATATGTAACATGAGGTATCTGAACCATAACAGAGGGATTTACATTTCAATGGTGGAAGCCAAACCCATTGCACACTGCTGCCAACTAGCGGTCGGTGTTTGAATTGCACCAAAAGAAAAGAAAATACACAAATGTTTGCATGTAAATTCTTCCAAAAAATCGATACACAGCTTTTGAATATCGATATAATATTGCAGGAAAAAATATCACGATATATTGTTGCCATATCGATGTTTTCTTACATCCCTATGCTTGACTATTAGTTTCTAATTCACCGTTAGCATTGTTAGCTCAGTGTTAGCCTCTAGACTTCTTTACCCGATATTAGAGTGAAACAAAAAGATGTCGTGGCTTCTTAGGGGTAAAAGAAATAACTTCTGGGTCACTCCTTTCAGAAATTTTTTTGCCAGCCGTTGTTGAATTACAAATGCCGGTGCAGCAGCGTTAGCTGTCGCCGGCTCACAGATTGTAAACAGTAACTACGTCCCTCTTTAGCTTTTTGAAAAGAGAATAACGGACAACCGCCCAGCTGGATGAGAAGGAAATGTTTCAGTGTAACCTTCCTGTCAACATGACTGACATTAGACTTTTTTTTATTATTTCACAGTAAAATTCTTACATATTGTACCTTTAAAATGCCATCTTTTTATTCACAAAATGTTAACATTACTGCTCATCCTGTTCTGACATTTGATTTAATGTTTTTAATGCATTGAATATGGCCCAGAACAACTCCACTTGGTCGACGTTTGGCTGAGCTTTAACCATCTATGGTTTGATTTTAGCCAACGAGGATTGTCCTGCCAATAGCCTAGTTTCCATGCAGCATGTTGGTATTATAAAAGTAGCCAGAACTGAGCCAGTGTTATTCATCCACCTAAAGAACTACAAAATAAAAACACGTGTTTGCATTTAAGTAGAAGTTCAGTTTTAATTTCTTCATGACTGGCTTCTTTGGAGGCTAAAATGTATATTTTTTTCCTTGGTGAATACCGCGTGTCACAGGGGTTAAATACCACCTTAAGGAACAATAGAATTGAAAGTGAAGGCAATTAGCAAATCAATAGCTGTTCAGAGTCAGCGGTTTCTAGGGAGGTTAAATATCATCATTCGAGTACAGAGGTTGGCAGTGTCATTCTTTTCTTTTTCTCCCACTTTTCACTGTTAAACGTTTTTTTCTTCTTTTTTTTTTTTGTTGCTACCACTAATTAGCAATAAAATGCAACCCTCCAGAAGCACTTCAGTGGAAAATGGAACATTGATTTTATTTATGTTTGGATCAAAGCGCTTTATAAAACACTGAGGTGGGTAAAAATACTGTGAATTGATTTAGGCAAACAAGGAGGAAGAGAATTGACAACCTCAATTGTAGAGTAGAGGTTATTCGTCCCAGAAGTTTTGCATGAAGGTTTTTGATCCGTCACTCAGAATGCGATGAATCGGAGAATTTTTGAAGAGGACATTGCTTTTTTTTCTTCTTGAAGATAATTTCACACAGTCCAGTTCACGGTAAAAGGAAAAGCACACACAAAGTGCATAAAGAATGTTTAGATGTGGCAAACTTTGACAAAAAGAAGGGTGCTACGTTTCATAAAGCTTTATATAAATGTCTCTTATTCTCTATAATGTGTTCCAGTAGAATACAACGACACCCAAATTCAGATGCAGCCATTCAACTTGAATCAAAGATCACCTTTCAAGTTCAAAGATTTTTTTTCTCACGCACTACAGTTGCTCCGCTGTGATTTCCATCCCGTGCAATCCTTCTCAGAATGCAGAAGCAATGCTCTGAGCCTTAAAGCCCAGGGACTACGGCGTCTACCTGTCACTTGACGCGGCCGTACCTGACAGGCCGGTGGGATGTTGGCTGTTGGTGCAGCTCTTTGAGGATGCCGTTGGGTCGACGTTTTGGCCGACACCTCATCCATCTCGGCTTCACCTAGCCACCTGAGCCTGCCCCTAACAAGGAGATGGGGGAATCAGGAGATGGGAGGGGTTACATGAGGGACATCGTCAGGGGAAACGTGTGAAGGCAAAGGACAGGTAGGGAAGTTCAAACGAGTGTAAGATAGAGGAGAAATGTGGGGGGAGGGCAACTAAGACAGAGGTAAGTGTTCTTCAAAGTAGAAGAAAGTGAAGTGGAAATATAAGAGGAGAAAGAAAAATGAAGAAAGACCAAGTCCATAATACTGGTCTGCTCTGAGGACTGTCATTATATAATAGCTCCCAAAGGAATTTCATATTTAGGGGGGGCAAGGTGACCTAACCTGCTCAGACAATGGAAAACCCAGCTGTCAATTAGTGTTTCCTCACCGGTATCATAGATGTTAAGGTAATAGGACCACCATGGTCAAGATGATGGGAGATCTCTAGCTTCTCTTAAAGCAGCAATCCGGAGTTTTTCCCCTTTCAGGAATTATGTATGACTTTTTAGAAATCCGTTAAAGTGATTGTCTTATCATGTAGTGTGAGATAATGTAAGCGATACGTCTTTTTCTTTTTTTTTCGCTAAGCACGCCCCCTTCCCCCGTAAAATCTGTGCAATAGGAAACTGACCGCTGAGTAAAACTAACCAATAGCGTTAGACTACTGCTTACATGCTTCAAATTTAAGGAAGTACCTCGGCTGATGCAGCGTTGATGAACTTTTCGCGGACAAGTAAGTCTTTAAAATATAAATATATGAAAACACAACATGACATGAGAATAATACTTGTAAAACAACGTGTTTTAGCTCTGTTTGTCGGCTACAAAAGCACATTCATAAACAAGAAACGTGCAGTCGCCATCTTAAATTATCGACCTGACTATTGGTGTGATACGCTTGTCAGCCACTAGATGGTGCCATCAGATAAAAGAAATACTCCGGACAGCTACTTTAATCTTCAAAAGTAAGAGTTGACTTTTAGCCCCAGATTTATGTTGCTACACACACTGGTTCTAGTATTTCTCATTAAAGTCAACTCAAACTGTACAATGAGATTTGAAATCGTAGATGTACTTATCAGATAGGAAGCAGGATATTAAGACATGGAATGTTTTCTTTAACCAGGGTGATCATAAAATAAATAGATATGTTGATGATTGACTAGCAAATGCAGAACATCTTGAAGGAAGGCAGGATTATATGGTGAATTGGATAACTTTTGTGGGTCGCTTTTAGAGTGTGTTTTAAAGTTGTTTTATTGGTTTTTAAAGCATTGAATGGGTTGGCACCAGAAAACTTGTCTGACTTGTTGCAGTCATATGTACCTAGTCGCTCGCGCTCTACTGAGAATCATCAGATGCTTTTGGTCCCTGGAACTAGGCTTACAACTAGAGGAGATGGGGCCTTTTCGGTAGCAGGCCTGAAATTATGGAATGACCTTTCATTATCAGTGAGGCTCTCCATGTCAGTAGAGGTTTGTAAGAAGGCACTGAAGACCCATTGTTATAACCTGGCTTTTAATTTTGTGTTAGTTGCTGTTATTTTAATTTTCTTGTGTTTTGTGACTTTTATTTTGGTTTTATATGTACTTGTTTTTATTTGTTTTCTTATTTCATCCTGTTCAGCACCTTGGTGGCATAACATATGTCTTTAAGGTGCTTTTATAAATAAAGGTGATGATGATGAATTTTCCCTTGAGAGTACCTGAAACTTGGATTTGGGTCTGACTTTGGAGTTATCCCTTACATGCATAATGTAGATGTTACTTTTGCATTGCTAAATAAATTTACGACACACTTCCACTGGTCAGTATTTGTCTTGAAGATAAATGCTAACCATCTACTGAACATTGCACATAATGCAATTATACCAACGTTTCACCTTTTGTCAGTCCTACTTAGATTGTTTGACATCAATTATCATAAATATGCCCCTAAAATAATTGCAAGGGAGAAAAAAATGACAGTAGTTGATTGTGTTGAATGCTATCTCAGTATAATGTGTACATCCATCTCCATCTCCTCTAGAGGGATCCCAAGGATTCCCAAGCCATAGAGTCTAATCCCTTGGGATCTCTTCCCAATGGGACACATAAACCTACAGAGAGAAGTGACTAGGAAGAGTCCTAATCAGCACAAACCTCTTCTGCTGATTTGTCTCATTAGGCAGGAGTAGCGGTTTTCCTCAGAGCCGTCCCCTGGACGATGGAGCTCCTCGTTGTATCTCTAAGGCTGAGCCCAGCCAACAAAGGAAGTACATTTCAGTTGATTGCTGTCACAATCCAGGTCTCATGAACTTAGGTGAGGATCAAAATATAGATGTACCAGTACATTAAGCTTTTTCATGTCCACAAGATCTTTAGACATTTTATTGCAGATGAATCCAAACACATCAGTCCTCCTCAACCTTAATCCTACCATCACTTATAAAATGAGAAACCAAGACATTCCCAATTTAGGTTGGGGAACTGTGGCTTCTTCCTGGTTGCTTCTCACTCGACGTCAAACAACAGCGTCTCTGTGCATATCAATACAATGGAATGAATAATTCATAACATCAAACTAAAATTTGTTATAAAATAGAGATGATGACCATGTCTTTGGTTTACAGAGTTCATTGTCTCATCCCTCCTCGTCCTTCACCGTTCCACCTTTCCCAAATTCTGTGTAGTTGTTCATCTTCCCACCAGTGCATCAATATTCCAGAAAAAATGTTTCAGACAGCCAAAGAAAACAACTCTGTTCGGCCTTTTCACTTACAAACTAACAACCAACTGCTGTACAACAATAATCAATATTTTTATGGAGCTGCACCTACAGAAATGAACCTAAGTACATAAATCATTGAGGATCTTATCCAACTCCGCGGCTGGACTGTGTGTAACTTCACCCTCAGTGCAGCTGAACTCCAACGAGACCACGATTTTCAGGTATCTTCTCTCTTTTACAAAATACTCCCCTAAAAACCAGAGTCAGTAAAAAGCCTTTCCACTATCATTAATTAATGTCAAGTTGATTAGTTTCCCCCACTCGCCGCTTCAGAGCCTAGTTGACTTTTTCCCCATGCTTATAAAATGGAGAAAAGCAGCGGGGCGGTGTTGAAATGTGGTCGATCGAGGCTGGGAATTAAAGTCCAATGAAAAGTAGACTGAGTGGATTCAGTGGTGCGTGGGGAAGGGAAGACTGAGGGGCATTTATTCGGGTATCTAATGGTGAGTTATAGACTAAAAACACAGCATGTTACGTTAATGCACAGTTCTGCATGCATAAAGGATGCAATCAAAGCATATAATCACAACGTATAAAGTACTTTAATAGCCATGCAAGAAGCTTATAATCTTTCCAGATTTAGAAAGGTATGGAATAAACTCTTTTTCTTCTGCTACACGCTTTCTTCGCGTTCCCAATAACAGCGTATCACTGAGCTTTACAAAGTTTTGGATTACATTATACCCTACAGGTGTTGCTTTTATTGTGTTTTAAGCTGGCAGGCATGTCTTTTCTGTAAGCTGCACCTCACATCTCTGTGTTTCTTTATGAATAATGGACACAGATGCAAGTCTGTCTGCTGGAGAGCTGGAAGAAAAGCCAGAGAAGGTGAGAGAAATGAGTGAGAAGGGAGGGAGAGCGATGTGATGGTAAACACACAGCCCGGAGCTCAGTAAAAGAGTCTCTCACAGGGCTCAGCAGCACAGGCAGATTTAGATTCAGCGGTTCTTTTCCTCTTGGCTCTAACTAAACAGCCTAATTAGACGGAGATTCTCTTGTGGTTTCTAATGAAGGCACTTCACAAACCCAACGCACGGAAACGCAGGACATTGGAAAACCCTAATCTGATGCATATGCTGCGGTTCTCTCTCTCGCATCGATAATGTCAGTTTATGCACTTGACTCTTCTGCTGCATCATCATTTAAATCGAGTTAAGGGATTCAGCTGTTGGCTTGTTGGCTTGTGTTGGTGTCGTAAACGTCAAATATAAAATATCCTGCTGGGGAAAAATGCAGCGTTTGACTGATGACATTACGAATTATGATTGAATGGAAATGAAGGGAGGCTGGTTTGGTGGGTTTTTGGTCAGCTGCCTATGGCGGCCATCTTGAATTGGGTTGACTCCAAAATTTAATTGGTTGTGGATGTACATGCTATGATTTCTTCATGTAAATTTCAATCAAACTGATTCATAAGAACTCTGATATATATATATATATATATATATATATATATATATATATATATATATATATATATATATATATATATATATATATATATATATATATATATATATAATTCAATTCAATTCAGTTTATTTATATAGCGCCAGATCACGACAAGAGTCGTCTCAAGGCACTTCACAAAGTAAACATTCCAATACAGTTCAGTTCATAAGCCAATCAGTAAAAAAGTTTCCTATATAAGGGACCCAGCAGATTGCATCAAGACACTGACTAGTGTCATTGTGTTGATACAATCCTCATACTAAGCAAGCATTTAGCGACAGTGGGAAGGAAAACTCCCTTTTAACAGGAAGAAACCTCCAGAGGATCCTGGCTCAGTATGAGCAGCCATCCGCTACGGCTCACTGGGGGTTGAGAAGACAGAGCAGGCACAGGCACACCCCGCACCCACAAACACACACACACACACACACACACACACACACACACACCACATATATCAAGTAGTGTTTCTATGGCTACACTGTGATTTCTTAGTAGAAGTTCTATTTAGTAAGAGTAAGAGAAACTTTATTGTCTTTATCTGAGTGAATCTATAATTAATTCAATAGGTGAACTAATAGTAGCACATTCTATGTTAAAGAAAGTAAGATGTAATATCAGGAAAGGGAGAATGTTAGGTGGTTGGCAGCAGTGTGCCAGCCGATGGCCCCCTCCATGAGGCCACCACAGCTCAGCAGAACGCCAGTGTAGTTTCTTCTGGGGAGAAAAACACTTAGAGAGAAAATAAAGTTAACAGCTGGAATAACAGGAAATAATGCAGTTAGAGAGTGGTGGTAGAAGAGAGTAGCAGGAAAGTGGTCAGTATGTCCTCCAGCAGTCTAAGCCTATAGCAGCATAACTACAGAGATAACTCAGGATAACCTAGCCTTTTAGATGGAGGCATGTGGGAGGCAGGGCCAGGGAGAAGTCTTTAACGACAGTAGTCCCCTCTGTACACTCCACCTCCCTCTGCTCCCCACTCGTCTAAACCTGGACTAACATCAGAATTTAACCATAAGCCCTATCAAATAGAAAAGTTTTGAGCCTAGTCTTAAAAGTAGACAAGGTGTCTGCCTCACGCACTAATGCTGGGAGCTGGTTCCACAGTAGAGGAGCCTGATAGCTAAAAGATCTGCCTCCCATCCTACTTTTAGATATTCTAGGAACCACCAGTAAACCTGCAGTCTGAGAGCGAAGTGCTCTGTTAGGAACATATGGAACAATCAGATCACTGATGTATGATGGAGCTTGATTATTAAGAGCTTTATATGTGAGAAGGAGGATCTTAAAATCTATTCTGAATTTAACAGGCAGCCAATGTAGGGAAGCTAAAACAGGAGAGATGTGGTCTCTCTTTTTAATTCTCATCAGAACTCTAGCTGCAGCATTTTGGACCAGCTGAAGACTTTTGACTACATTCTGTGGACCTCCTGATAGTAATGAATTGCAGTAATCCAACCTTGAGGTAATGAATGCATGAACCAGTTTTTCAGCATCACTCCTGGAAAGGATGCTTCTAATCTTAGCAATATTCCGAAGGTGGAAAAAGGAAATCCTACAAACCTGTTTAACGTGGGATTTGAATGACATGTCCTGGTCAAAGATTACACCGAGGTTCTTTACTTTGTTCTCGGAGGCTAATTTAATACCGTTTAGATTAGGTGATTGACTAAGCAGTTTCCTTTTCTGAGGTTCTGGTCCAAAGATGATAACTTCAGTCTTGTCTGGATTTAACAGCAGAAAGTTTAGAGTCATCCAGATTTTTATGTCTTCAAGACAAGCCTGTAATCTACCTAACTGATTAGGTTCATCAGGGTTTATGGATAAATATAACTGAGTATCATCAGCATAACAGTGGAAGTTTATCCCATGTTGTCTAATGATTTTACCAATTGGAAGCATATATATAGTGAAAAGAATTGGTCCAAGTACTGAACCCTGTGGTACTCCACAAGTAACTCTAGAGTATGAAGAAGATTTCTCATGTACATGAACAAACTGAAATCTGTCAGATAAATAAGATTTAAACCAGCCTAGCGCTGTTCCTTTGATCCCTACAACATGTTCAAGCCTTTCTAAGAGAATATTGTGATCGACTGTGTCAAAAGCAGCACTGAGGTCCAACAAGACCAGAACAGACACAAGATTCTTATCTGAGGCCGTGAGAATATCATTTGTAACTTTCACTAATGCGGTTTCAGTGCTGTGATACTCTCTAAAACCTGACTGAAATTCCTCAAACAGATCATTAGTGTTTAGATGCTCACATACTCGACTGGCCACTATTTTCTCAAGGACTTTAGATAAAAATGGGAGATTAGATATTGGTCTATAATTCATTAGGTCATCTGGATCCAGAGAAGGTTTCTTAAGTAGAGGTTTAATTACAGCAACCTTAAACTCCTGCGGTACGTATCCATTTACTAAGGATAGGTTAATTATATCTAAAATGGGGGCAGTAACCAAAGGAAATGCTTCTTTAAATAATTTGGTTGGGATTGGGTCTAAAATACAAGTTGAAGGTTTAGATGAAGCTAATATTTTTGATAACTCTGAA
>SSNS01000762.1:118446-149228 GCA_006937985.1 Aphyosemion australe | reverse complement strand
GTTATAATAAACTCAAAAGTTATCAAAAAATGGTCCGACAAGACAGGATTGTGTGGAAATACTGTTATCTCCTCACACTCTATACCATATGTCAGCACAAGGTCTAATGTATGATGGCAGGAGTGGGTGGAGCTATGGATTGTTTGAGTAAAACCAATTGAGTCTAAGATATTACTAAAGGCTACATTGAGAGGATCACTTTCAATGTCAACATGAATGTTAAAATCCCCCGCCACAATGACCTTATCAGTATTTAACACCAAATCAGACAAGAAATCTGAGATCTGATCCAAAAATTGAGAGTAGGGGCCTGGTGGACGATACAAGACTACAAACAAAAGTGGTTTTAGAGCTTTACAATCCGGATTAGGCAAACTAAGAATTAGATGTTCAAAAGAACTGTAGCTATTAATTGGTTGGGGACTGATTAATAAATCTGAATGAAAGATGGTTGCTACTCCTCCTCCTCGTCCTGTACTACGAGCAATATGATGATTTAAATAATTAGAAGGAGTCGACTCATTTAAACTAACATAGTCCTCTTGCTGCAGCCAGGATTCTGTGAGACAAAACAGAGAAATCTGATTATCACAAATCAAATCATTAACTAATAAAGTCTTTGAAGAGATAGATCTAATGTTCAATAAACCACATTTAATTGTTCTAGTTTTCTGTTCAGTAGAGTTTGTTTTTATTTTTATGAGATTATCATGATTTGCTCTATTAAGCCTGATCTTTAATCTGTTTGATTCTGGCCGTGGGCAGGACACTGTCTGGATGGGGGAGTGGGTGGGTAACAGTACAGAAGCTGCAGAGGGGAGGGTTAAACTACCACTCTGCTTCCTGGTCTGGACCCTGGGTTGTCAGGGAGGACTAATAAAATTGGCCATATTCCTAGAAAGAAGAGCTGCACCATCCAAAGTGGGATGGATGCCGTCTCTTCGGATCAGACCAGGTTTTCCCCAAAAAGTTTTCCAATTATCAATGTAGCCCACGTTGTTTTCGGGACACCACCTAGACAACCAGCGGTTGATATATATATAAACTAGAGGTCAACCAATATTGGTTTTTCTATTGCCAATATCGATGCCGATATGTAGGAGACATGGTCAGCCAATGGCTGATATGTACTGTCAATTTTCATGGCCTGTATTTGTATAGCGCCTTCTTAGGGTCCTACAACCCCCCAAGGCGCTTCACAACACAATCAGTCATCCACCCATTCACACACACTCACACGCTGGTGGGGATGAGCTACATTGTAACCACAGCTGCCCTGGGGCTCACTGACAGAGGCGGGGCCTGCTGTACACCGGCGCCACCGGTCCCTCTGACCACCACCAGCAGGCAAGGCGGTTTAAGTGTCTTGCCCAAGGACACGACAGCCACAGACTGAGCGGGTCGCAAACCTGCGACCTTCCGATTGCAAAGCGACCACTTAACTCCTCTGCCACCATCTCCCATAGACATTTTCCACCTTATTTTCATGCTAAAATGTCGCTAATAACATTCATTGATGCACAAAATTTCTGAAGCTGAATCAGTTTTTGAACTCTGAACTTTGTGCACTGCTCAGTGTTAAAGTCAGACACCTAAATAAAGTTAATTTAGAGTATTTATCATGCAGATGTTATTAGTGAACGTAAAAATACGTTTAAATTTACTAAGGACAAATATCGGTAAATATCGACCCGATATATCGGCCGACCGATATATCGATCTACCCCTGATTAAAACTACATAATTATTGTAAATAATTTCTTATCTACCACATATACGATTTAGGACGTTTATATTAAACATTTAGAAAATGATGGTGTTTGTACAAAAAAAGCTAAAAACAATAAATAAAACCAGTCATTGACTTTGCCCTTGTTGTTTTACTTTTTATGCACATTTGTTGATTTAAAAAACATTCATATTAAATTTAAGTGTTTTTAAACAGATCTTATGAGTATCTCAAACATTTCTCATGAATCTATTCATCCTGTCCTAAAATGACTTTTATTTTTGAAATAAACTTTTTTTTCCCGCTAAACCATCAGACTAAAATAAAAAATCAGACTCTTTCTGCTCTAATTACATTGCATTCTAAATGAACGGCTCACATTAAAGATGCCATAAAGATAAAGTACTTAACATGACCGTCGTTACGTAAATAAAATCTGAGTGCAGACGAGCAGAGTGAATCGCTGACATGAAGTCAACAAGAGAGCAACAAACTGAGATGTTTATTTTTTTTCTAAAATTTGCACTTTATCTTTATCAGACTAACAGCTCTCTCTCCATTCAGCCTTTTTTGCGCCAAAGCTGTGAAGTGGAACAGAAACATGAGAGGAGGAAGAGAAGAAGACGGCGAGAAAAGGGGCGCGGGGGGGCTCGAGAAGAGAGCGGAAAATTGAACGATCAGCTAACAGGCTTTGTTGAAACAATGCTTGCTGGGGGCATCGGAGGCGATGGAGGGGGGCAGTCAATGAGCAGGAGGGGGGCATAAACGGACAATAAACACTGGATCCCCACCGGGCAAACGGAAAAATGAGAGTTCTGCTACTTTTCTTCTTCATCTTTTGGCTGCACACATTTCATATCAACCTGAGAGGTCTCTTCACCACGTATGTAAACACATGTGGTAGAACATCTGGACAAGTTAACATCTGAGGGTGCATGGCTCCTCTGAATGGCCTCTCTCTGACACGCAGGATTAGAGTGATTTGCTCTGATTAAGCTGACACCAGTTAGGTTCAAGCAGGTTTTTGTAATAGTTTAATTCATGGGCAAGAAGATGGGTTTAAATGAGATTGTAGAGTGTGGTCGATTAAGCTCATTAGGCGTTTTCAAGAGGGCAGCCTCTCGCGCATTCCTCCTTTTCCTGCAATCAGATCTGGGATGAAAATGGGAATTAATTATGGGGGGAGAAAAGGCTCCTGCTGTCCGGTGCTGATGCATGTGGGCTGGAAGCTCAGCACTTTGTCAGTTCTGAGCCTGACTGTGAGAACGCAGGTTTTAGATCTGAGCGAATAACTCTCTCGTTGGCCAGGAAAGTTAACATTTACTGTGAAAAAGTTTCATATGAGAGAAAAATTAAGCTCATAAATGGAAGTTGTCAGATAAATGTACAATTGCATGCTTTTAGATCTACGGTTTTATATTCACCTACTCATTAACACACGTTATATTTGTTTAGTACCCATAAAACACAGTTTGTTAAATGGACTTTTTTACACCAAGGAAAATATTATTTTATTAAATTTACTTTAAATTTTTGGAATTTTGTAAAAGAAAAAAGTCTATTTTTTGCTAAGCTCACCTTTGGTCAGGTGAGATTTGAATTGAGCGCCAGTCCGCATTAGCCAAAAGCGTTCTACATCTGCTTACGTACACATGTCAATCACAGAGCATGCTCATGTTAACAGATGTACCTAGACTGATGCAGCGTTGGTGACATTTCTTACGAACAAGTACGTTGTTTTAAAAAAAAAAAACACATCGTTTTGCTCTGTTGCAGTTAGAGGTGCGCGTTCATGAAGAAGAGGCGTTGCTTACAGCTGTAGTCATGGAATTAGGGAGAGGGCTTAAAGATGCATGGTTGCCCTCTAAGAAAAACTCTGGATTTCTGCTTTAAGAAGTAAAACTTGAAATATCATTTTTGTTCCTGACAAAACAAGAGCAAAAAAAATTGGCCAGGCTTGAAAGCAGCAGATCAAACATGTTGACCCGCCACTTTTTTCTTGATATTTTGCTTCAAAGAAATCAGAATTTCTCTCTCTAGACTTTCAGAAGATCTTCCAAGACTTATATATTTGTTTAAATTAATATATATGTTACGACCTCGACGTGTGATGGATGATGTGAAGAAGGGGTAACATAAAACTTGCAAAGGAGGGCAGAGTTGGTACAACCAAAATGTTTTATTTGCAAGAAACCAAATGAATAAACAAAAGATTAATAAGGGTTTTTAATAAAAGGAGGGCGGAGGAAATTAAATTAAATTAAATTCAAGCTTTGCAGCGGTTCTACACAAGTTGAAGGATTAAACAAGCAACAGAACAAAACGTTATAACTAAGCGATCGTTTCTTCGAACTATAACCAGTGAAAACTAAATTCACGAGATTAAAGTAAAAATGTCTGGATCAAAAACTGTCACATAGCGAGATCGCTGGGATCTGGAGACAAACAGCAACTGGGTGTGTTGTCTGCTGAGAGACACAACCTTTTATCCTGGCGTGTCTCATCAGAGAGCTCTCACTGAGCCTGCAGAAGGGAGGAGGGCCGAGTCAGATCAGACGCTGTCCATGGCGCTGATCTGGAGGACAGCAGAGCGGAGCTGGTCTGGGAGCTGAGGAGGACAGGCTGGCAGCCGTAACACCCCCACACATAAAAAAAAGAAAACGATAAAGGTTAGGAAAACAAAATAAAGAATACAACCAACTAATTTTTTTTAATTTTTCTTTCTTACACCCCAAACAAATTACAACAGAAGACAGCTCCCGCTATACCTATACTGAACCCTAGAGGTCCACTTTCACAAACGAGAGGCATTCGTTCTAGACGTAAACTGGGACGAAACACTGGTTTAAGCTAGCCATTAGCATTAGCAACTCCACCACACAGCAGAAGCTCCTCCAGGCTTGAGTTATTTGTGCAGATAAAACTTCCTTGTTGCAAGTTAGTGGTAGAGTTGCGTTGCTGTTAGAGGGCGAGATGTCCAAATATCAGGAAAAAAGTCTCCAAAACCTGTCGTCTGAAGCTCAGCTGTGATGTGGGCAACTTTTAGGTCAGAGAAATGGTACACTGGTATATTTTCCACTGAGAACGACTTACAAGGCATTCATCCCTACTAGAGACCACTGCAAATGTATTGATTAAACAAGTAAACCACTCCTTTAAGGTGCAATACATGTCTTATCCTGTATATGGTGCCATCAGAGAAAAAAACTTCTGATTTCTGCTTTAAATACAGCAATTTGCATCATTTTGTTATATTTTTCTATGTTTCAAAGGTTTTTTCATATCTTGAGTAGCTCCAGAAATGACGCGTCCATTTTAAATGACATTTTAACGTGACTCACTCTGACACTCTTGTGGGTTCCTCAAACACTTAAAAAGATGAATAATTCTGTGCCAAGAACGCTTTTGCTATTAAACTTCTTCATTTTTAGAGTAAAAACTCAGCATTGTGTTTCATCAATTAGACGGATTTAAAAAATGCCACTCATGTATTTTACATAAGACTATAAAAAACAGGTAAAACACATCATAACTGTGTTGATAAGCCTTAAGAGGGTACGTGTAAATATTCATCTTTTATGGATTTAACCTTCCTTTTGGGTTCAACTGCTCCATCAGTGTCACTTTTATGTGATTTTGTTTACATTTAGAGCCTCTTGAGAGTTCTACAGAAGAACAATGATATTCATAGCTGTTAATTATTCAAGAGTTTTTTAAAGATGTAGTTTAGGGAGATAAATACATAATTTAAGAGGAACTTCTTTTAAGACTGTAGGTTTAGAAGCGTTTGTACTTCAGTGGACAGCCACCACAGATTTACAACCTTCACAAAAACCAACAGAAACTGTTTCTTGAACCAAACTTTGAGCATCTTCTCACAGATTTTATGTTGTATGTTTCTGTAAATGCTCTATATGATATATTTGTTCATATATCTGTTCTAAAAGGAGATTTTCAATGTGTTTGTTACTTGACAACTTAAAGAGAAATTCCTCAATTCTTCTTTTTTTATTTTGCAGTCTCCTAAAGTGTCAGTCGTCACAAACCGGACCTTTCTAAGGGAAGAGGCTTTGCATGAGGCTTTGTGAATTTGACGGACTGCTACTGTGATGAAATGATGGTGTGTTTGGTGTGAACGTCTCACCGAGTGTTATGATCACACTGACAGTAAGTGTGGAAATTCCAGCATAGTTAAAAGCTTCAGAGAAGGGATTTAAATAAAGAAAAAACAATGAGAGAACACGAATAACACAGTTTTGAGTTGATTATAAAAAGTAATTCATCAGGATTGTTTGCATTGACTACATAGACATTTCATAGACATCCACCCTAAAGGTAGAACGCTCCACATTGGAATGAACTTTTGCCCCAGGTGGAGGAATTTACAGGTGTTTTCACACGTGAAGCATTTTGTCTGTTTTGATCAAACCCTGGTCCATTTCCCCTTTTGATGCTGTTTTTTACTCAGGTGTGAGCACGGTAATCGCACTGGGGTGTGGAATAAAAGTACCGTATCCTGGCCTGTTGATGGAGGTGGTCTTGGTGTGGTTCCAAACAAGCTTCAGTTTGTGTGACCGTGATCCAACCTCAGTCCAACAGAATGACTGAATTTGTGTCAAGGGCTAGGGCAACATTACAGCTGCTGCTCCTCCACATCAAAGGGAGCCTGTTGAGGTGGTTTACACATCTGGTAAGAATGCCCTGTGGATACCTTGTGAGTCTATGGTTAGGGTTAGGAGTTAAATGCTTGTCTTGAAGGGTTGCTCAGTCTGTCACAGTCGTTGTGTCCATGGGCAAGACACTTAACCTGCCTTGCTGGTGGTTGTCCAAGGGACCGGTGTCACCAGTGTATGGCAGCCTTGCACCCCAGTTGTAGAACCCTAGAAGGCACTTTCAAGCCACTTACCATACCTTCCAAGAAAGGTGTTCCTGACATGTCCCACTAGGAAAACAGACATCGGACTTGCTGGAGAGATCGTTTTTCTGGGCAGGGAATGACTGGATGAGAGGACCTAATAGAGGTAGCCGGGGAGAGAGATGTCTGGATATCTGCTTAAACCTACAACCTGGTCCTGGATGAGTGACAAGAGCATGATAGTCAGACGGAAGGATGGAGAGATAGGCATGCAATGCTAGTCTAGCATGTGATACTGGTCTAGCGTGCTGGTCCAGCATCTTCAGCACCAGCATTCCATGCAAGTCTATAATTAGCAAACTAGCACCAGCTAAACCAGCAAAACACAACATATGCTGGTAACACCTATGCTGGTCTATGCTGTTTTTTCAGCATGACCACGACCAATGTTTCTATATATATGGGGGTGTGTCTAAGCTTATGGCGCGTTAAACCAGCTTTTCTCAGAATGAACCGTTTTTTCATGGCTATGACAAAATTACTTATTTACATAGGAAAGCAGCTCAGAGACGGCACAGGCTTTTTGGTACGTTTAATGTATTTGATGTAACGCCTTCTAGAGTCCTAAAACCCCAGAGGTGCTTTACAACACAGTCATTCACCCATTCACACACACTGGTGAATGATGAGCTACATTGTAGCCACAGATGCCCTGGGGCACACTGACAGCAGCAAGGCTGCCGTATACTGGTGTCACCGGTTCCTCTGACCACCACCAGCAGGCAGGTATGCTACATTAGATAACCCAAGCTGACTATATTGAACATAAACAAGGTAAATTTGGTTTTTAGGACCACTGTAAAACAATATAAAACATGTTTTATGCAAAAACCAAAGTGTTTTCTGTTCATTAGTTCCCTTTATGCCAATTTAAACGAGAATCACTGACAATGTGACCGCATGCATCTGCGTTGTTGTTGAGTTTCTCAGCACCAGTGAATGAAATGAACTGGATAAATCATTCAGAGCCGTATTTTGGACTAAAAGGAAACTTTAAGAGCAGCTCATCAGAAGAGTTGCTAAAACCCTCAGTGGTCCGTTACTAAAAAAACACGGATGTTTATAATATATTATTTATTCAGCAAACCCTTTTCAAAAGCACAGTTGTTTGTGGCATTTCTCTGCAAGCTGTTGAAAAGTATAAAGATGCTTCAGGGTAGAAAAAAAGCATTTCATCATCTCCCACCCCCCTCTTCTTTATATTATAAACTGATTTTCAAAAGTAGTTTACAGAATTGTGGAAGTATAGTTGGAAATCTTTCCCGGATGCTAAATTCTTTCTCATACTGGAGGAAGAAAAAGTGACCTCAGATTTTCATCGTTTTTCTTCACTAATTTAAGAGTTTTACATCCCCCTCAGTTTTTGTGACATTTACATGTTTTATTTTTTAAAATATTTAAATTTGTACCAAAAAATGAATATTCTTACTTCAGATTAATACTGAACAGAAATTCCATTTTGGTGCAGACAATACAAGAACTCCCATTAATATTTTTCATCTTGCACGCTGCAAAAACCTAAACGTATACTAAAGCTGTGTCTTATTGATTATAGAAATTTCTTCTTGTGAACAAAAGATAATGAAACACTAAACAAAGCATCAAATTGCACTGGATGCAAATCAATAGTCGTTAGATCGAATTTGTGTTTGCTCCTGCAGATCATTTATTTCTGAAGTTAATAGAACTATATGACTGCTGATTAGATTTAGCTGTTAACAGCAAAGCTAATAAGACTCGTTTTTTCATAGAGAGAATGCAAATGACTCAATTCTGCACAATTTTATACTTTAAAGCTCCAGGATTGCTGCAGAATAAAGATAAGTGGATACTCTTGGATTTGAAGGCTAATAATGAATGTTTTTGAGGAATGCAAACATGAGAAGACCAGTTTTATGGAATATGCAACATTTATGGACTATTTACAACACATGACGGTCAAAAATGATTAAATAAATTCTGAACTAATTAACAAATTCATGCAGTTTATTTAACCACCCACTATTGTCTCATTGTTGGGACATTTTATACAAAAACCATCTTTTGCCTCCGTTTGTGCTGCTATTTGAGTTTCTACGGCCTCAATAAACACTCCAAACATGAAAGAACCTACCCAGCTGTTTTCGGTCACCTTTTGCTTATGGGAATTATTTGCCTAAATAACCTGTTTCAAAAAATCCTTATTTGTGATGTCACAAACGGGGAAATTAGCAAGAACCCCTACCAACCTCTCCAGACTAGAGGAGCAGCATCGCTGTTCCAAGCCCCTCCCGGATTTCGGAGCTTCTGAGCTTATAGCAGCCAATCAAGGAGTGGGTGGGCGTGGCCAGCAGCACTGAAATAGCTCATTCTGGAAGGTACTGAAAATGTCAAAAATATAACTGCTGAAATTACTTTATATGAGAAAGATTTATGCAAAGAACTTCATAAAAATGTTTTGTATCAGCCATAGAACTATTATATCAATCAATCAATCGTAATTTATATAGCGCCTTCCACTACCTTTGCGGGCGCTGAACATAAAATACACTAAAAACATGAAGAGCAATAAAAAGGAGATATAAAAACAAAGTACAAAATGTAAAAACAACACAAAAGCATAAAACCGAGTCACATAAAAGCCAAACGATGAAAATGAGTCTTCAAACGACTCTTAAAAACCTGCAGTGATGGTGACAGTTTAATATCAAGTGGAAGCTCATCCCAGAGAGAAGGAGCCAGGTCCGAGAAAGCCCGATCTCCTCTAGACCTGTACCTAGTCTGTGGGACAGTCAGTAGCTCGAGGTTAGCCGAGCGTAGAGTTCGTGATGGGGTATGTCTTTTTATAAGTGTTGCCAAGAATGGTGGAGCACCACCATAAAGAGACCGGAAGACATAACACAGAACTTTGAACTTTGCCCGAAAAACTACAGGGAGCCAATGTAATGAGGCCAGCACAGGAGCGATGTGTGCCGACTTCCTCATCCCTGTCAGAAATCTGGCTACAGAGTTCTGAACCAACCGTAGACGTCTCAGTGCTGCCTGACTTAGCCCAACATATATTTATTTATAAACTTATATTTAATGAGGATACGTCGCTTGAGATGTCACATCTCGTTTTCAAGCGAGTCCTCATACAACCAAATAGGAAACAATAAAAATATAAAGCATTACATTAATCGAGCCTGGATAAAACAAATGCGTGGAGCCTGGATTATAACTTAAAAAAAGTTAAAATGGGTCCTTTAAACCAAAAAAATCCAAATGTCCTCCATGTCAGAACCACAAACGACTGTAAATCACAATAAAGTGACTGATCTTTATAAAAAATAAATCTTTTCTTTAATCCTCCATTTGTTCGTTCCATCTTTGCCTTGAATCGTCTGGTGCCAGCCCCGCTCTCTGCTGTTCCAAAAGGCCAGCAAGATACCAAGTACAAAGCAGAGCATCATGTTCTGTTTCTCATCCAGCAGCTGCTGTAAGCGAGCAAGGCAGAAGCTGCTGGTGGATGCGGTTGCATTGTAATTACCTCTAATTACCTTGTTCAAAGACAGACACGTATCACACATCCGCACACAGGCAGATATTCACACTCCACAACATGTAATCACGCTGCAAACATCATAATAGGTTTTTGGAATGAAAATGCCGTAATGATAGAGAGTTTTAACAATTATTTTTATTTTCCTTCCCCATCTTCTCCACCTCAACACTCCCCGTCCCGTGAAACCCTCTCACCATGCCTTGGGTTCATTGTAAGACATGTTTTGAACGACTTGATTTCATATTGAAATGGGTACAATGTAAAATAATTGTATCTCTTTTGATGGAGGTGCCTCTGAATATGTTATGGGAAGGAATAAAAAGATCATAGAAGGGGTCTTTGTATGTGTGCAATTTTCTTTTTGTGTCCTTTGTTCCCATCGCTTCGAAAATATACTTAGGCGAGGACAAAAAAAAGATAAAAGCTTGAGTACATACAAGTGTACATTCACACAGCTCAATATTTTGTGATAAATAAGCATATTTGTATATTTTTGTCCTTTTAGAGCTCCGCTGCATTAGAGCATCCCCCCAAACAAATGAATAGATGTTTATCTACAATAAATGTATACATTGAAGTTGCATCCATTAGACAGAAATCCATGAAAAGAGACAGACTTGACTTCATAACAAATCTAGTTCTGAAAGCAAAAAGTAGGAAATAAACACTGAAAGACGCGTTTAAGAGAAACAAACAAACGTGTGTAGAATTTTTGCACAAAATCTGAATTTCTGAAGTTATTTTATAAACATGAGCTCTTTAAAGTACTGGAAGATGTTAAGTCTTCTGACTTGGAGATTTTTTTCCCCATTTTTGACATGTTGACAGCTCAAATATGGTATAATTTTCTCAGAAAGTAGCTGTTTATGGTCTCACAGTTTCATGGATTTGAACTCGGATGCAGATGTCAGGCTTTGTGGTGATTCCATTGATGTTTGTGGACATCTTTCCTAAGATTATATGTCAGTGAAATGGCAATTTAGGATGTAAACAAGAACCAAACACAAAGTTTGTTGACCTAGTGTTTGGTTCATGAAGTGTATTAATACAAACATTCTTAACTGTACATCTTCCTCGTTCAACTGACAGTTTAGCTTTAGCTTAGCATAAACAATGGAAGTGAATGGCAAGTACTAGTATGCTAGTACCTGCCATGCTAGTACCTGCCATTCACTTCCTTTGTTTATGCTAAGCTAAAGCAGATGGAGTGCTGCCAGATCAGGAGAATTACTGCGCTGGCTACAAAATGCTTTTTCCCACTTATCTAACTCTGGGAAATATGTCAACAGACAAAATTTCAATTTTGGGTGGAATATCCCTTTAAAGCTAAAAAAAAATAATCAGAATTCAGGCCTGGAATTTACTGTACTTGCTTTTTAAACTCACGTTGGTGCAGGCAGCAGGCTGCGTCTTTGTTCCCATACTTGGTGCTGCACAACATGTAGTACTGGAGTGTTCCACTAGGGGGTACATTAGAGTACTTATGCTGTGTTCGATTTACCTCGGAACTCGGAATGTCGTCACACCCGAGTTAACAGCCTTCTGGTTACTGTAGTCGGAGAAGTCGGAACTCTAATATGGCGGCGCCCTCGAAAACTGCTGTTTTGGTAGCTCTCAACGAACCCAGACGACTAATAAACAACACCTTTGTTCAGCTTAGAGATGCAAGCGCTGCATGTATCATTGATTTTAAACGCACTCTTGTATGTGTGTCTTGTAAAATAAACACATTTCAACCAAAGCCTACTGTTGATACAGAAAGCTGCCACCTTGGATTTCGAGGTCGGAGTTCTGAAAAACTTCCGGGAGGTCTGACTTTGTGGGGCGTTTTATTTGATTTTTCCTACTCTGAAATTGGGATTTCCGCGTTCCGAGGACAAATTGAACGCACCATTAAACCAGAAGGAAAGCCGGGTTTGTGGAGCCAACCAAAACAAACATGGCGTCAATAGAAGAGATCAGTAACTGGTTAATTTTTACATCACGGCAGAAAAAAAGACAGCAGCTGTACTGTAGATAGTATGAAAGACTAAACCAGAGATGGTGAGTTTGTCAACTGCGCCTGCTGGTTACTCGTAAATTGCAGCGTTCGAACATGACGTCGCGTTAATTTTGGGGGACGCGCACAAACAACACTTCAAATATATGCAAGTTAACCATGGCAGCCATTTTAAATGCGCGTCGTTAAACAGCAAGTAAATTCCAGGCCTTACCAGTAAACCCTAGTTTATACTTTTCCATCTGCAGCGGTACAAAGACACACAACACCATCATATGTCAAAGTAAGTGCTCTGAGGCAGAACCGCAAAGGGTGACGGAAACGTGCCCAGTTTTTTAACTGTCCGTGGAAATCTACGGAGAGTGCAAGCCTGTGATTGGTCAGTGCCACCATATCTATCGGCAAAGATGGAGTTGATCAAAGAACATCTTGTGTAGGAAATCTGATATGATTGAAGGAGAACAAAGGTGCACAACAGACTTCTGGTAGGAAATTGTGGGAAATGTGTGTTTGGAGGTGGCAGACCGCTCAAAGAGGTGGAGGAGGAGAAAAAAATGTGTACATGTTAAAAAGTCTCTGAAATACATGTAAACACTCTAAATACAAATACATAAAGTCAATACAATCGTCGACCAAAGTGGTGAATTACTTTGCAATAGGGCTGTAACAATATTGGCAATATCGCGATATCGTCGTAGTAAAATGACCACTATATCGTCGTGGTCTTCTCACGATATCGTACAGTACGTCTTGAGGTAAAAATAACACTTTTCAGTCTGCTCCACCGGAGCATAGCAAAGTAAACTACATAGACCATGATCCTTTGCTTCCGCGTCATCGGCCAGTTCGCCAATGGGAGTGCGTGCGGTCCACACAGCAAAGATAAACAAACATGGAGGATGAAGGCTACAGCGGTGAACGCAGCACGGAGACCAGTCCAAGTACTTTATGTTGTGAGTCTTATAATCGTGAGCCTTCTCACAATGAATATTGTATCGTGAGGTTCATATCGTGACAATATCGTATCGTGCGATTTGGATATTGTTACTTCCCTACTTTGCAACATTCCCCAGGCAACGGAGAGACTTTCCTCTTCTGTCCAACAAATTGGAAATTGGTTGTTTTACTTTATATATTTTTAACATTACAGCACACCAAAATTAAAATATTCTCTCCTTTGTTTTTAGAAGCATTAAATACTTAGTCAAACTCCAGCAGCTCTGATGCTGCTTGTCACTTCTTTCTTGTCCATTACCATAAATCCGCCGTGCTCTATTATCTATAAATGGTTATTATCTGATCAGTCGTCCTTTTCATCTGTTTCTATTAAAGCTGTAAGTAGATGTTTTAATGTAGAGTTGGACGTGTTAATAACAGGGTTGTGAAGGATGAGAGGAAAGTGAAGTGAGAGAAAGAAAAGTGTCAGGGGAGATGTTTGTGTGTGCTGATGGATGGCCTCGCCTGCAGCCCTACTACTTTTAAACCCCTTGTAGGACATTTAAATGACTTGCATTTTGTTACTAACCTCACCTTCTAACATAACAGCCACTTTCCCCAACCATAAACTCGACTTTGACCTTAAACTGACCTAAACTCCATCTTCAAACTCCTCTTAATATGTCATTATTCAAAAATGTAGACAAGTTCACATAAAGTGACAGATTTAAGTCCTGCTGGGATGAGTAATGTTTGCCTTCAGTTATGGTTACACACACTCCTGCTCACACTCTTCAACTGTGTGTGTGCACTTTAACATTTCTGGCTTACTGTCAGATCAGGTGCAGCATTTCCTGTAGTGCACGTTCCTGAACCAGAGCATGATCTTCATCACTTCCTGAGCATAACCTTTTTATTCTCTCTACATCCTCATTCTGAGATCAAAACTAGAGGTTTTATGACCGCTTTCATTAATTTATTTGATATATACATATATATATATATATATATATATTTTTGTTTATGAAGAAAACAAAACTTACAAAAAATACAAAACTTCAGCTTCCGCATGTTAACAACATGGCGCCTGTGCTTGGTTTTTCCGCTGTTATTCGCCACTCTTTCAAACTTTTCTCTGCTAACTTTTTCATTTCCACCTTGCTTTTGTCTGCGGTCTTCTTCAGAAGTGGTCCAAAGTGTGATCGCCAAACTCTTTTATCCTTCCGATCGTCCGTGATCGCCCAAGACAATAAAAAACGAAAAAGTAAAACATAAAACAAGATGTGGAAAAAAATCTAATCCAAAGAGTAGGATAACATATTAAGAAACACAAACATTTCATTTAGAAAATACAACAAAAAATGTTTATGAATTGTCAAAAAATGTAAAAAAAAAGAAGTAAAAATAAAAAATCAAGATAAATGGTGAAAAAGTGTTAATAAAACAAGAAATGTTTCAAAATAAAATAAAGAAGGTATGTAAAAGCAAAATAAGGAAAGAAAAGAGCATATTTAACTCATTCACTTCCATTGACGGCTATAGTCTTCATTTGCATTTTTTTACGGGGTGGGCGTCAGAGCGCGCCCCCGCACCGTGAGAACAAACATCACGTGTCTAAAGCGGATCTTCATCGGTGTATGTCACACATCACGTGATCAGGAAGCGGAAGATCACTGGATTACGAGTTTGTTTTGAGACGCTGCTGTGAAAGAAACGATGCGCCAATCGGAAATGCTTCTGCAGCGCTTGGGCACCAGATTGTGAATGAATGGATAACGCTAGAAATACGGCGATTCTTCCTGATGTAAGAAGTGAGTCTACTCTTTCTTTTGGTAGTTTTGGCGTTTACATGATCATAGAGCACAATGTTCTGTGACTCGCTGACGCTGGCAGTCAGGGGCTTTCTGATCAGAAAACGACTGGCAGTGAATGAGTTAATTAGTAGACATAAGAAAAAATAAAGAATTAAGAAGAAAACTCTGCGTCCACTCCCTTTCTGGAACTTCTGCTAAGCCTCAGCTGGGAAATCCTCAAATCTACACAACAGATGGAAGCGAGTGCCTTTTCACAGCTCCCACCCAAATCTGTGTGTGTGTGTGTGTGTGTGTGTGTGTTTACACGTGGATGAAACATGGGGATGGAGGGCAGGAATAAGGTGGCATCCCATCCCACGAGGGACTCAGATGAGAGCTTTTGAGCTGCCATGCAGGACTCTCCCTCCAGTATGTCTGTCTAGCGCCCCACCTGCCATGTCCGGGTATCCATCTGGCCAGAAACCACGGTCCATCCAGCACCGAGCTATAAAACAATAGATTACACTGTTTTAGCTCGCTCGCTCTTTTGGACCACGTTTTAAGATGATTTTACATGATTTTAAAGAAAATTAAACCTGAAAATGAGATTCAACACTAAACGAGGTGTTTCTGGCTCTCACCCTTTAAAGCTAAAATAAAAAACATTCACACAGTCTGTGGGAGAATGTTAAATAGCTGAATGCAGCATTTATTATTCCCTTTATTTCCTCAATAATTCTTATTTGCTGGTTTTGATGTCGTAAACATAAACAGGAGACAATGAAACAAGTGAGACACTGAATGCATTTAGTACATAAACTCAAAGTTTCTTCATTAAAGAGCAGATTAACTGAGAAACCATTTTTTACTTATTATTTTTGAAAGACAAAAATAGCCTTCTCCCAATCCAGTAGACATGACCTTGACTTAGAGGGTCACTGCTCAAGGAGGTTTTATTAGAGAGGCGGAGATTAGCTGTCCTCTAGAGGAGAAAACCAAAACCATATAACAGGAGGTTTTAAGATAGTTTTAGCAAAAGCTTACCATTTACACGACTCTTCTCACAGAATCAGAAATTCTTCAGCAAGAATTCTCTTTGAACTCTTTTATCATATATTTATATTTTTATCTTAATTATTATTTTTTTTTTACCTTTAAACTAGAAACATCATTTTACCAGAGCGACCCACATTGGGGAAACGTCCCAGCGGGACGTGCACAGTATGCCAGATGGCCAGTCCACCCCTGTCTGGTACACCACCCTCTTCAAAAGAGAGGCCTCTGGGAACCACAGCCAGCTTGATCAATAAATCAAGGGTTGTGGTGGGATGTCAGATCATTAAATACAGCATTAAAGGTTTAAATGCTTTGATAGAGCCTTGCTATCTCCAAAATATTAACAGAGGAACTGATAAAAGTAATGACCGTGAGCAGAGCTTTGTGATGAGATCTATAACCGCTGTTGAGGTGAGAAATGTTATCGTTTACCACCCTACGTCACCTCCCCAGGTTGGTTGGTCTTAACAAAAATCAGGACTCCACTCAATAAACAGAAGACAGCAATATAAAGTTGAACAGTTTATTACACGGATCCGAGGGAGACCACACACCTGTCTGAGCTACGCGCTGTCCCTGTTGGTCTGGCTTCCGCTAAGAAGGGCTCTATTCATTCTTTAGCCCTGCCCTTTTCTGTGTGAGATGGCTGGTCCTCTTTCACCAGTAATTCTCCAGACAACTCAAGCATACAAGGCTCCTTCCTGCACCCAGCGCTTATCTTGGTATGTGGTTCTGTATGAACACCACCTGACCTTCTAGACTTTGTTTCTCCACATTGTGAAGCATCTGCTTCTTTTTTCAGCAGTGACTGGCAGACAAGGCCAAACCCACTGGATCTGCTCTGCAGCCCCAATGAAACCAGGCTTCAGCCCCCAATTCCCCACTTTATGGCTATTAATCTTATTCATACTGGCCTAGGATACGCCAGTTTATAATTAAAATAAAAATAAAACTCTATTTTAGTCTGCTTAGTTTATTTTAACTTTCTGGCTGTTCTAGGTTTTATGGTTTTATTGTGGATTCTGTTGTTTTTATTTGTTCTGTGTACCACATTTTGGTTCTGTGGGTCTTTTAAGTGCTATACAAATAAAGTTGGTATGATTTGGTAATTTCTCTGAAAAATGCAATTTCCGTTTTCCGCATGGCGTCCAAACATGGAGCATCCATGTTGATTCTCTCAGCAGCACTCTGAAACCTTCTTCTACACCTTTATTTAAGTACAAGCACTCTACTGCCCCCTAGTGGTTCAGTACACAACACATAGATTGTAAACAGTAACTACCACAGACATATATATGTAGACACCTCGTGGACTGGCGCTGCCTATAGGAGCTGCCATAGTGGCCGGCCGCCATCTTAGTTGGGTCTCTCCATTCACCCCCAGTGGATTCATTTCTACTGAGGAAGGTGCTTACCCAGCTAAAAACACGGAATCAAACTTTTTCACAAAATCAGACACATGGTATGATAATTAAAATATAAACATAATTAAACAAAATAAATGAAAATATAAAATCCCATCAGGTAGGCTAGAAAAGTCAATAGTAATCCCACATGATCTGTCTTCAATAGTAGACCGGTTGTTGCAACTGTAGGCTGCACAAAAACGTTTGGAGAATGAGGAGACCCATCCAATATGGCGGTGACACTGTTACACTTTCCAGCACCCAATGAGGCGTCTACGTATTCATGTCTATGGTAACTACGTCCTACTTCGGCCATTTTGAAAGGCAAAAAACTGACAACCCCCAAACGGCTGAGAAGATAATCTGTTTTAACGTAACCTCCCTTCCAATATGGCTGACACATTAGACTGTTTTGTAATCATTTCACCATAGAACTCTTACCTCCAACAAAGCACTTCCAGTTGTTTATCATTATTTATTTCCAAAGACATGTCAGGTTTGTATGTTATCTCTCCGAAGGGAAGTTCTGCACCACGTTTCTATGCTAAAAACATTGAGGATTAATATCCAATATTAATAATAAAAGAAGTTTTGTTCAGGCTGTGAGAGGTCAGAAATAAAATCTTTTCAGTAATCTGTTGGAGCTAGACACGATGTGAAATGTACTTCCCTTGTGAGTGCATGAGATCGGTGGGCGGTTGCCTCCAGAATCTTGTCCTCAACAGATAGATGACCTTGATATAGGAAGTAAAAATTCTCCAGGCAATTGGAGCTGCCACTTTTCATGAAAGAGAAGTTGGTGGGAAAAAAAAGTTTATTATTCAAAGTTGCATTCATATTGGTTTCTGCTAGCTAAAAATCGAACAGTGTAAATGTTGACTTCACTACAAAGTTTCATATTTTAAACCAAGACAGACAAAAATAAATAAAAATGCATGTAGTGTGTGGGTGGGATTCCATTTCTAAGTCTATGTTGCATCTATAAGTATTAAAAACCAAACTTTTTTACCTGTCTCTCTCTCTCTCTCTCTCTCTCTCTCTCTCTCTCTCTCTCTCTCTCTCTCTCTCCCGTGCATGATGAAATACATGGAAAATTTCAGAAAAAAATCTGAAAATTTGAAAAAAGTGGAAAAGGAATCAGAAAGATCTGGAAAAGGTAAAACATAAAACAAGAAGGGATCCAAAGGATAAAAAAATATATATATTATAACAAATACAACAGGAAATGGACTGAGTTGTCAAAATAATGCAAAGATAAAAACAAACTAAAAGCTTCAAGTGTAACTCTTCCTCTCGCCTGGTGACTGGCAGCAACAAGCAGGTTAAAAACATAAATAAATGCAGAAAGACCTTTAAACTGATCTTTAGGGTTAGTAACCCTAACCCTGTCTCTTCACTTGAATTTGAAATAAGTTTTATTTTGTATTGTTCTGTTTTCACCCCAACCGTAAATAGTGACATCACACAGAATTTCAGCCTTTCATTCGTCTTTCCTCCTAAATCCTCACACACCTGCAGTCATCAGGCTGTGATGGTAGAAAACTGTGACTCGGTTTGATGTAAAGATGACATTAAGTGAATATTTTAGTTTCAAACTCGTTGGAACGAGTTAACCATCTGTATCTATGCCGGGGAGTTAAAAATATCATCCCTTTTTTATTTCTGGTGATGCTCCTCTTACAGCTGATACGCTCCAGAAAGTGAATTATACGGGGATAAATGTGAGTCAAATCACGGTCATTTGACTATATTTACCTCTGTTGCTCTAGCCTCTTTCTCTCCGACTACTCACCATGGCAGCGATTATTCTTGGATAATATTGGTGCTGCTTTGGCCTCTGCACCTTCCCTCTTTGCTGCCCACTCAGGTTTCACTCCTGATGGCTGCCAACCAAACGGACCGGTACCAGCAACAGAACCAGTGAGATAAAGACTGAAAGCAAAAAAGCAGAAACAATATTGGGGAAAAAGCTTTTTTTTATGAGGAGGATATCTTTTTAACTTGAAGAGTTGAAGAACAGTTTACCCAACTGTAGCCCCTTTGATGTTGACTTTGTTCAAAGTTTGGAAAAGTCAGAAAAATACACCTTTAGCCTCATCATCATGCAGACAGTAAATATTCCAAAGGAAATAAATCGGATAAACATCTCTCTGCAGGAGAGGTGAGAAGTCTTTCAAGGCTCTACCGCTCTAATACCGAGGAGCATCGGTGCCACATTGAAGGGAAAAAAATCAAGGACATTTTGTCAAGATTAAAGTTGAAGCAGACATTCACTCCTGTTTCAGTCAGTGGTGCTACAAGGTTGTCATGGGCCCCAGAGGAGGAAACTCCACCTGCTGAAAGTGATGAAATCTGCAGTTCCACCATCATCCACTAGGGGCTGGGTCCAGATAGAAGCAAGTTCTCATTGACTCCCATGTTTAAAATGCCATCTTCATAGCAGAAATAAACATCTTTAAGGCCTATTTAAAAAACATTTTAGGTTTAATATGTCGAGTTTACTGCCATGACAGCTCTGAGGGGGGTGAATTTTTTTGTAACTCATCCATTTAGATGTAAATAAAGATTGAAAGGTATGAATAATTAGGGGTGTGTCCTTTTGATTGACAGGTAGAAGATGAGCCTGCCTTCCTGTTTGCTCCAGGGAATGCCTCAGCCTCGTGTTGAAAGATTTACAGTCTAGAAGGTAGAGGGTAGCAGAGTCGCTCACCAACCTCCGTTAGCTTTGGTTAGCTCAGTTAGCAACATTGGCTCAAAGTTTGATGGGTGTGAATCATTTGCCTCCACCCTCACAGCCCAGCTCTCAGCTCCATTTTTGTATTTTCCAGGAGTGACGAGATGCATGACGCAGCCAAGATGGCGGAGGTGGGAACCGCCCACTGGGCTTCAATTCAGCTCTTCAGAAACCTACAAGTGACAAGGGTTTGTCCATTCCTTATACAGTCATTGGGGCTCCTCAAAAAACTGCTGTTGTCTGGCCCTGAACACAAAAGAGAAGTTTCTTTAGTTGATTAAAAATAAGAAAGGATGCATTTAAGGTATATTTCTTCATTATGCTGGGAAGAATTTTCTTTAAATGAACTTTTTACATCAAACAGACGAAAGTCCACATATTATGACAAGCTGCTCACTTACAGACAGATGGAGCAGCCTTAAAGGATTATGAAATCATTAAAACACCTTTGAAGTCTTATTATTCTCTCCTAAAGTGATGGTATCAGTTCCTCAATCGCCGCGTGTGAAGATGTGAGCTGTGTTTGAATCAGATAACCGTTCACTTTGAAACAAACAAAAAAAAACATGTTTTTGCAAGTGAGAGTAAATGATCTGATTTTGTTTGTCAGTCTTGCTGTAAAAGCTTCTGCGTTTGTTTCATCATCGCTCGTTTTTGTTTGAAATCTGTGCGCTCCCTCTGGATTCTCCCATCACACTCTGAAGATAAAGCCTGACTCCAGTAATTACAGTGATATTCCACTTTGGGCCGGCTTCTTGGCTTTCACTGGGCTTATCTAGTACAGCTTCATTTACCATTAAACTTCAACACAGCCTTAATTTTGTATTCAGCAGCTTAGAAGTTTTCTTCTTTCTTTGGTGCTTTTATCAATATTTAATAATAATAAAAAAAACATATGTGAAAAGTGGTCCACAAACTACAAATATTAGCCAACTTGCTTTAAGAAAGTAAGATTATGACATTTATCATTCACACAGGTGCAGATTGTCAAAATGAGAGGAACGTCTACCTTTTACATTTTAACCGCTAGAATTAGACGACTGTCTGGGGTCATCGGAGTGAAAGTACACAGTTGCAACTGAATTACCTTGATGTTTTGGGTATTTTATTCATTTTTATTTACATTGGGGGCTTAAACCACCAAATAGTTCCCAAGCGCGGCTGTGTCTGCAGCTCACTGCTCACCCAGGGGTCAAATGTGGAAAAATTTACCAGTGTGTGATGAGTAATGAGACTTTATCTGGAGGAGGGGAAGGCAGATTTGCAGAAGAATGGGTGCAGAAGAATCTGCAGGAACCGATGATTAGGGTTAGGGTTAGGGTTAGGGCTAGGGGTAAGGCTCAACCCTAACCCTGTGTCTTCATTCTAACTTCATGTACTTTAAGGAGAGCTGGAATTGAATTTGGGCTATTAATGCCTATGTTTAAAATTTAGACTTATACCTAGGAGCTCTCCTATGATTGACTATTTCATTTGGCTGCAAACATCATTTGCTTAGGCAATTCAAAAATTGAACCAGGTGTATTAAAGCAGAGACACAGCTAGAATGTGCGGGATAGTGGCCACCGTGCTAAGCTAACTAGTTTTCTTGTAAAATGCTACGCTGTCAGAAAACACATAAACGGTTTCAAATCTCTTAATAGGACGCAGCCAGCTTAAATATAACAACAGCATGCTCACATGAAACCCATATTAATGAATAAGGATGTACTATAACATTTCTTTAAAACACAAAACCCCAAAAACAAACAAAAATCCCCCTGAAACTAGAATAGGAACAGACCTGCCCTGCACACATCTGGGCAAAAATAGTGCAGTTTTATTATATTTCATAATTGTTGCACCCAGGTAAGGCACTGTTTAGCCTATGTGCTCTGCTTTAATAAGATAACCTCAATGCTTGAGAGCCAACAGATATAAATAAAGTCAATCCAAAAAACTGATAAATGCAACAGGATTTATTACAAGTGCATATTTTACATTTTTCAAATTATTTTTAGTTTCTTTTATAAAAGAAACTGAAACGAGTATGTTGCAAAAAAAAGAGGTCAGAATGATTATTATAGCACTACGTTTACATTATATTCACAAAACGCCCCAAAACAGCAGTTCTGTTGGTGGCAGGATAACAGCTGACCCTTAGCCAATCGTAGGAGAGCTTTTCTAACCAATCAGAGGCAAGAAGGCGGGGCCATCTGCTGACATCTTGCATATATTACATATATGATGTAAAACAGAACGCTGCCGTAGGTCATTCATTCCCACTGCAGGAAGCGTGTAGAAGTCCACAGTTTAACTGTTACTGGTGTTATCCTTCTACACGCTGACATCAGCCTAGATTCAGTACATGTGCAATATTTGTGCACCACCCCGGATGCACATTTGTATATCTGTGTCCTTTATGCTGTTTCTTCTTGGAAACCCAATTTTCTATTTTTATTCATTTTTTTAATTGCTGAAGGTTATAATAATAGCCTTTGTGTATTTACCTGTATTATTTTTCCTATTCTCTAAGTGTATGTGCTGCCCTAACGAGTGAATTTCCCCACTGCGGGATCAATAAAGTCTATTCTATTCTATTCTATTCTAAAGATGAACAGCAACCACTGAAATTTGCAGACGAGCAGTTGTCTTTGAAAATGTGTTTCACAATTTTTCTAAAACAAGGATAAACATGATCAATGCAATACAAAACTTAAAAGAACATTCTTTTTTACATTAAAATATCCAATATTTCTGTGAATAGATTGTAAATCTTACACATTTAAAACTAAACTGCTATGGCTACTCGTTCAGCAAAAACAAACTACCACCAGAATGAATCATTTACGTTTATACATTAGGGCATACAGGGACATAGTTCAGCATTTCTGCAGGAAGCTGAATTGTTGCAGTGTCCATAATGCATGATTTATCCTGAGCAGAAACCCAGCAGTCATGAGCAGAACATTTGTCAGCCTGATGCCATGAACAGGAGCTGTCAGAGTGCAAGTTTCCCAGTTGGCGCTATGATTAACACCTGTCTTTGAGACGAAGAAAGTTGATATCAGATGAAGCCACAGACCGACAGTGATGGAATCAAAATTACACATCCATTGTAGATTGGCAGTGCATTAGCTTGCAAATGAGGCTTTCAGAATTTCTTTTACGACGTGAAAAAGTTGCGGTGAGTGGCAGCAATTCTGCTTTGACACCATCTCAATATTTTTCCTCCTCTAGTGGTTTTCTAATGGTTCTACTTAAATAAGACCTTGTGCTGCTTCATCATACAGTGTGTCGCTGTGCTGACAGGAAAGGACACGTTCTGCTGAAGTCAAAGCCATCAGAGCCAAAGGAGAGAGATGTAGTAGAAATACTAAAACGGGATTCGACTCTTCTACCACAACTTTAGACCAAGTGACCATGTTATCATAAATGAGGGGTTATTTTTACTTTTGATTTAGTTTACCATGGTAGATTTCCATTTGAGTCACAGTGCCAGAGTAAATTAAAAAAAGTATCAAAAGTGAACGCGGCATACATCAAATACATTTCTAATTTTGTCTTTTTCTAAGCAAACCAGCACAAATCTGTTAAAACGGCAGCTAATGTAGACAAATTTTAAAAAAGCTGTGTCACCTTTCTTCCATTGTGGGACTATTTCATTGTAAAAATTCATTTAATTTATTGATTTGCATAGTGTCTTCCCACCACAAGTCAAGGCATCCCAAGGTGCTGAACATGATCAAATACAGACAATAGTTAAAAAATTAATAAAACAGCAATTCACCAAAGAAAATAGAAACAGGCCAGGTAAAGAAATCTTCAATAATTACTCTAAAAGTCAGTTAAAGTAACATTCTGCAACTTTTACACCTTAAAATTATGCTTTTTTTGTAAAGTTTTTGCGTCATAGTGTTATTTATTATGTTCATTTTCATACCTGTGATAGTGTTGGGGGGGGTCCCACGTCTGTTTACCGCACTATACAGTTTATGAGCTTCGGGTAGCTGCAGGATGTACTGACTGGGTGTCGTTTATACGGCATTATATGGCAAGCCAAAGGGATAAAAAAAAACCGAGGTGTTCTAAACGTGCGTTATGTCTGCCAAAATGAGCGTCCTGAACGCGTGTTTTGACGCCAAAGGGGGCAAAAACTCACGTGTTCTAAAGCGAGCATTATGTCCGCCAAAATGCGCATCTTGAACGAGCGTTTTGGCGGACATAATGCGAGTTTAGAACGCGCATTTTTTAAAATCCCTTTGGCTTGCCATAATTGTATAACGTAGACTCGGTGTTTAGTCGTGGCAGATTCACCAAAGAAAGCTAGAAATCCCTTATCAGAGGAATCTAAGAAAAGAAAAGGAGAACGTGATAGAACAAGAGCAAAGACCAGAGTTATTATTGGGCCGTCTTTTCCTCGCTGGAGAGCTCTTTTAGAAAGAACAGCATGAACTACGGACTCTAACCTAGCCGTGCTGCTGGTCGGGCATAAAGTTGTTATACAGTCCTGATAAAACTATTTATTCAATGTGTGGAGGTGGAAAAGTTTGTTTTGGTTGTTTTGCCTGACATTAGGAATGTAAACATGCCACTTTTGCCCAAGAGAGAGATTTAATGTTACGACAATGACGTTACGCAGCAAGTCTCTAGAGGGCAACAGAGACCATATAACTGCAAAGTTGCGGCATGCTGCTTTAAAAGAACTGTCAACAGTTTAAAAGTCCAATTAAAAGGCAGGCAACAAGAGACAATAAATACATACACCTAGGACAATATCAGACAACCATAGTATTGCATCAATTTAGCTCTAAAAGACCCAAAAGATGTAGCAGTTCCAGAGCTTAGGGGCAATGATTGCAAAGACTCGATCCCTGCGACATTTGCACTTAGACCTTGGCACAAATCCTTACATATTTTATCTTTAACAACTTAATCACATTTACCTTATTTTACTGCTAAGAATTTCCTTGAGGAAAGTAGGGTACAGATTAGTTTAAAAAAATAGGCTCTATTAATGCAGAGTACTTCAGTCTGAGACTATAATTGTAAGGTAAGGAAACACAATTAATTATTTTCTGGTAATGCAAACTGACATTTTGCTTATTACCAAATTCACCCTAAAATCCCTGTTCATGTGCCATTCTTGAATAATTTATTTCAGGGGAGCATGACCCACTGACACCTCTATATTCTTCATGTTCACAATTTTATGCTCCATCCTCAGCATCAACCAGCAGCTGCCACTAACAGGCAGCCTGAATCACTGACGGGATGTCATCACTTTGCTTGGAGGAAACAACATTCTGACACATTCGGAGAAGAGTGAAGACATGCTGTTGGTCTCTGGAGAGACGCTTCCCGGGCAATATGAGGATACTGTCAAAATGCATGCACGCAAACACAGATAAACAAGATGGCCGACAATTTGGGCAATCATACAGGCCAACAGGCAAACACACACACAATTCAACCCAAATGCAACCACAACTGAACAGCAGGTACGGTTGCACCGTCCAGGCAGCACTTTCGCACATCTTTGTCTTCCTCGTGTCCCGTTCGTCCCGGTTTCACGATGACGGTGCCCAGTGGGAGAGTTGTGTGAAGGACAAGAATGAGGGAAGCTGTTAATGTGTTTTCATGAGTCTGAAGAGTACCTCTGTGTCACCCTTCAGTGAAAAAACACGAGAAAAAAGATTAAATCTATATTTTTTCTAATCTAAAATTAGATCCATTGGACTGATGTTGAAAATACGGAGCAGACTAAGAATAAACATTGAAAAAAATCCATGTTTAAAGTATCAGATTGTTTCAACAAAATGTAAAAATGCATCACACATTATGGTTGGACTGTATCCACATTTTATTAATGCTAAAGCCAAGTCAGGTCACACTCCAGTAAACTGCTGAAAGTGCTCTTCACATTGTTTTGTTGTTGTCTGTAATTTTAGGCCGTGTACACATGTAGTCGGTGTGTTTTCAGCGGTCTAGTCTGCTCAGAAGGATGTCAGGGCCACTCTGATCATAAACATGTTGCATTGTCTTGGTTTGATTTCAAGGACAACCAAGCGTTTTACCTGATGATGGGAGAAAGCTGCATCATCCTACTCCGCCATGTTTGCTTACTCCAAAGTCAAGTTTGGTCTTTGCCAACCTCCTGCACACCCTACACCAGTGAACCGCAAATGGCGGCCCGCGGGCATTTGGCCTTTGGCCCGACAATGTTAGGGTCTTGGCAAAATGTCGGGCCAATACATCTTGCCACTTACCTGACAATTTACCAACAACCCGACATTGTCCATTAAATGGCAACCCCAATTAGGGATTTTAAAGTTTAGCAGCAAAATTCATGTCCCAAATATCAATAAATATCGTCAAGCTGTACCTCTAAAGACGCGGCAGAATATTTTTTACGTTCTCCAAACAACTAAAACTACAACCAAAACAGTTACTGTAACTACTGTTTCATGTTTGAGGGTTTTAGCCACATTTCTGTCTCCAACGCTGCTAAATATCAAATCGTACACATTCTATCGACGCATTATGAATTGTTGTTCTTCACTTTATCAAACTCAAACTTTGTACAGCTAGTGTCAAGATTTAAAATAAATCAAAATAAGACCAAAAGTAATCAAATTGACCTTGTGGTTACAGAAATATGTTCATTAAAGTGTGTGTGTGTAATTTTCTAGCAGCTTTTTCAACAATAGGCTGTGGGCCAATCAGGAAAGAGAAAATGCATGTTCCTATTTGTTTCTAAATTAAATTAAACAAACAGATAAACAGCCTTTAATCACAAATGACTACAAGTCATAGCTCTCATTCATTTTTTATTTAGTACAAGTGGTGTACAAGTACAATATTTACCTGGCTGAGAGCCAAATAAACTAAACGCTGAAATAAAAACATAAATTTGAATGGAACATTTATATATTAAATTATTAAAAAATTATGATACAGTAATAATTTAACTTCATTTTAGAAGAGCATCTGGCCCTCACGATGTCTGCTGGAAAAAACTCCGGCCCTTGAACAAATTTAATCGAGGACCCCTGCCCTACACTGTAGGACCAAAACTGGTTTTGATTTTCTATCACCACGCTTGTGGTCTCTCGTGTTTTGAAAATCATCTGAAAATGTAATAATCTTGCCGTATGAACCGGGCTGAAGTATTTGTGACACATTTTTAGCCACTCAAATATTTGCAATCAAGCACAGAAAGAAGAGGTTTAAAGGGCACAACCAAGTGGCTGGCATAGTGTACAGGAACATCTGTGCAGAGCATGGACTGGAAGCTCCAAGGTCAAAGTGGGAAACACCCCCTAAGGTGGTAGAGAACTAGCGAGCCAAGATCCTGTGGTACTTTCAGATCCAGACCGACAACATGGTGATGGTGAGCCAACCGGACATTGTGGTTGTGGTTGACGTAGCAACACCAAGTGATGCAACATCAGGAGAAAGGAACAGGAGAAACTAGAGAAGTACCAGGGTCTCAAAGCCTGAGTGAAGACATCGGTGGTGCCCGTGGTCATCGGGGCGCTCGGGGCAGTGACCCCCAAACTGGAGGAGTGGCTTAAGCAGATCCCAGGAGAAACATCAGACATCTTGTATGAGCATATCCAAAGTACATTTTGACAAATCCAAGCACACTTACACATTTGCACTGTTTGTTTGCTTCTTTGTGCATGTTTGACAGGTATTCCTGCTTTAGCATTTAACACCTGTATGCCAGCATCACCTCAGAGCCTCTCAGCTGCTCTTTACCGCCGTAAGACGCCACTTCCCTCAACAGGCTGAAAATGGAGTTGACTCCAGCTGAGTCCCCAGGAGAGTACACAGCACACACCTTCAAGGAGTATATTTCAACACTCCACATGAATAATAGCAGCACTTTGTATTGAAGGAAATGGCTTTTTTCTACCCTCATCTCCTTCCCCTGCCCCTCTGGCTCTCCAGAAATCACGGCAGCTTAAAGCAAAAGGACATTTCTTTAAAGTGAAGACTTTGACCTTTACAAATAGAGGTGGACCACAACCCAGACTGCCTCCCGCTATCTGCGTATCACCATATGGAAGAGATGCATTTATGCCACAAATAACACAGGAGGCAGACTAAATGGGTTCACATGCTTTTATTTTTCTCATCATCCTCCATTTTCCAGGAGTTTTTCGAGAGAGGAGTGGAAATTGGCATGGAGAGTTTGATTACACAGGCTCAAACTTTTCATAACATAAACACCGAATGATGAAAAACACTCGAGTCATGCTTGAAATTCATAAGAGGGTTTTCTACAGCGTATGAAACTCAACAGCTTTGGTAAAAGTCTGTTGATATTGAAGCAGCTGTAGAATATCAAATAAACACAGCAAAGTAAAATATGCTGTGGACATTTCAGAACTGGATGTAGTCGGCATTGTTTCTTTGATTAATATTCTTAATCGTTTTTGAATCAGCTGCTTTGTGTTGTTTTAATGCTCTAACGTAAAGCCAAGTCAGTTTTCCTTTGCCTCTTTCTTCCATTATGAATTCTCTGAACGGGGGACTAAACCAAAGTAAAGTGAATTCTCTATAATCTACAGTACTAGTTTCCTTACATAGAACTTCTTTTTTAATATTTTGTATTTTAGATTATATTAAATTTGACCAAAGGACCAAAAATGACATCTGCTTATATAGCCGTGTTTCCAGTCCAGGAGTACCAGGAAATTTCTGGGAGGGGAGAAAGTGCTGGAAAATCCTCTCAGCCATTGTGTCTCTATACAGAACCTTTCAGGACTCTACCCCGACCGTTTCGCCAATGAGCGATGTCACTGATCAGCACTAAAGGGCCTCCATGGACATTAATGACAATAATGCTGTTTAATTCTGACAAAGTACGCCAGAATTTAATTCATTCAGATGATGGCGAGAGTAGCTGCGACGTAAAAACGATGTTCAAAAGAAATGCTGTTTTTTACGGCGCTCCGTAGGAGACTACAAAGTAAGCCTGGAAATCTAGACAGACAGTAGCCTCAGCAGGTCTACCATTGGCCTGATCAGTTTGTGTTAAGCCAATCACAGCGCTCTATCGGTTTGGTGGGCGGGATGATGCGACGGAGCGGAAAAACAAAGATGGCGACGGCTCGTTTGAAACAGCTTTGGCATCAACTTTGGATTATTTAGACAATTTAGATTTGAGTCGAGAGCAGATTGAGGTACTTAAGTCCTTTATTTAGAAAAAGGATGGAGTTACGTCTTCTTCAACAGCGTATGGCGGACTGCCTCGTTGACTAACATCTGTAGCGGAGAGTACGTCACGTTGTTTATCGTCCAAAAGCATGCAGAGACTGTTTAAAAGACAATCCGCTGCACGAGTTCTGTCTATGGGTTGTGGCCAGACTATATGAATCACGGTATTGTGGAGAGATTTCCAACACATTTTTTGGCGTTGACAGTTTAGAAATGGCGATTTTAAAGCAGCGTGAAATCTGCTTATTTTCTTTTCCTTTGGTCACACTTCAGCAGCTCTTCTAATTTTACAAATGGTGGTTGTTTGGCGATGTCTGCCGGTATCATTTCCTACTGAGTTACAACCAGAGGTGGAAAGAGTACTAAAATATTCTACTCAAGTAAAACTATAATTACTTTAATGAATTTGTACTCAAGTACAGGTAAAATTACCTGTCTCAAAATCTACTCAAGTAAAAGTAAAAAGTAGCTCATTTCAAATGTACTCCGAGTAAAAATTACTTAGTTACTTTATTGACTGTATGAGGACGGCCTCTTCTGAATAATTAAAAAAAGACAATAGGGTATATAAATCTCGAAGCTGTTTTTAATGAAAAGAACAAATATGCACATTAAAGTACAAAGGCAGTTAAACTGCAAACCAGCAAATCAAATTAAGTTATGGTCACAGTCATAAGTCCTGACAGACATCACTTCATTCCCTTTCACGAGCTCTGATCTTCTTAGATTATCCATCCAGTCATCCAAGTGGAGTCCGTCAGTGTTTCTTATTTTTTCCTTCATCCCTCATAACACAAATTCTCCCGTAAATGCGATGCACTGCATGACTCACCTTTAGCGTCTGCAGCTCTTCCGTGGTTTAATCCAGTATAGACATAAACCTGGGAAAAAAAAGCCTTGACGTATGCGTCAAACAACGCATACTTCATGCCGTTTTTGACGCCTATATATTTTTGACATTGACGCAGCTTGCGTTGACGCAGCTTGCGTTCGGGGAGGGGAAGGGAGGAAAGAGCGCATGCGCGGCTCTCTGTTGTCAGATGTTTGCAACAATGGCGGATCCTATCGAGACAATGGCGGCATAAACGTTGAAAAAACACTCACCCGACACGCTGCGTTCTCTAGCAATCTTCCTCCAAGCAAGGTCCTTTCTATTCCGATCTCGGTAAGCATAGCAAGACGGGTCATACAGTTCCCGATAGTTGCAAATGGCTTCCCTTGCTCTGCTGTGACGTATCAACTGGCGCTCTGATTGGTTGACGCTTGTAAAGCGACGCAGAAAGTTCAGCTAGCTGAACTTGCTTGACGTTTGCGTTGCAAGCGTTGCAAGCTTTGACGCTTGCGTCAAAGCTTGAAAAGCGTGAAAAGTATCAAGCTTTGACGCGCCCAACGCTCACAAAGCGACGCAAGGACTTTGACGCAGCTCTGACGCGCCTTACCATAGACTTAACATTGAAACTTGACGCTGGCGACGCATACTTTAT